>ML531410.1:47254-93392 GCA_005239535.1 Nicotiana rustica
TTGTTCATGTCTCCAATTATGTCATTAGGAGTGTATATTGTTTTTGGGTCTTTATACTTGTCTATCAGAAGACTGCCGATGAGTTTTGCAGTAGCTTAACGTTGCGTAAGATCTTTCTTTCAGGGGGCATGAGTGCAGTTTGCTGAAATTTCTGACCTTGAAGAGTTTTGCTTTTTTCAGGCCCGAAGACTTAAAATACCAATCGCAATTGTTTTTGATGCATACTAGACAGTACCTACGACAAGGATATAAACTTTTCCATCAATAAATAGAGTGACATGAAATGCAATAATATATAATGATACACACTGCCATCAACCATACTAGATGGAAAAATACAACGACTATACAGTACAAGACAGTGACAACCACAACTTAAAAGTGTACAGCCACAGACTTACAAGCAACAACTTATTTTCTACATAATTATGCTTCTAACATCAACTATGATATACATTAAGATACATAATTATACAGTAAATATTTTGATACCTGCTTTCATTTGATATATGCACCTTAAACTAAAAAAATTTCTTTACTGCCAAGTGCTTCATGACTTTGACTATCGTAGCCTTGTCTTTATAATTTGACCTTCTTTTACATTTATGTGTTGAGGGTCAGTTAATATTATATTTTCATTAGATTCTGTGTCCTGCCAGTCTTCTCCATCCTCAAACTCGATCATATTAATTGTATCACAATTGTATCTCTCCTCTATAACTGAGCTTTGTGCACATTCTGAGGAAATCACAACAGAATTTGTATTGTAGCAGATCATGTCCATATCCTTTTCACTCGATGTTATACAAAGGGGATACATTGTAAATTTCAAGCTTTTTTCAGCTCAAGATATACACATACACCCATACTATTGTGTATCACTATTGGTGGAGAACCGTTTTAGACAGTGTATTTGATTTTAATAACATTCAATGAAGTATCTATCACAAGTTTTTTCGAAATCAGGTCTATAAAATCTTCAAAAATTATATTTGGAGTAACTATTACAGCATCTGCATTGTAATCTACAAAGCTGTTGTTAACATTCCATCGGCCACCATACTGAATAAAAATTGGTAAGTTTGCCATTGAAGTAGCTGAAATTAGGTTAAAGCTCACTAATTCCCTAATTGATTTTTATTGTAGTTTGTCGTTCCTTCTACACAGAAATCACGAAAGCTATATCTACACAGAAATCACGAAGGGATATAATGAAATTGATCGATTTTGTGTGAAATTTGGTGCTCCTTTGGAGAATCTTTTGGGAGAGAATGCTGTCATTTACAGAGGGAGAGAATGCCATGATCTGGTAAATTGATACACTTGAAAAAGGAAAGGAAATGTGATTCTCAAATGGAAGAATCCTTCCTTGCATGTATCTCTAATTTTGAGCTACTTTTGGTAAGTGTTTAATTTTGGCTAGAGGTTGGTAAATTTGTGTTTAAATTGGCTATTTCTATAATTTTCCCTATTTTTTATTTTTTTTGACAAATATGGTATATCACATAGTTCATATAAGAAAAATTTTGATATTGACAATTTAGTTGATTTAGAAGTCCTAAATATTAGAACTAAAAGTCCTAAATATCAGGAAAATAATTATATACCTATTGTCCTAATATTAGAGAAATAATTAAATAACTAATTTGCCCAATGTGAAATTAATTTTTAAAGGGTAAAAAAGGCAAATGACATTTCACTAATGGCGTTCGTGCTTTTAATATAGTGTATATCTATATCTGTATCTATATCTATATCTGTATCTATATCTATATCTATATCTATATCTATATGTATATTTATTATAAAAGCACGAATGATCTATGCTAAAAACTGAACGGCCAAAATATCCTCTAAATATTGATCGATTTTTACGTCCTTTATTAATCAGAGATATCTCTATTATATTAATGTGCTAAAACGTATAAGTACTTCATAATTTGTAGAGTTCAAGTCAAATTGTAAAACTTCAGAAATTATTATTCGCCTCGTAATATGAATTCATCCGAAACAATTATTGTGTTCAACTGAAATTGGAAGTCTTCCGCTTCTGGATATGAAGAGAGTCTTGAAAAAAAGCAAATCAAGTTTTTCGATGAAAAGGGTGGGATTATAATACCTTAGGAGCGTGTCAGAAAGATGGGTACGCACAAACCAGCTCATGATTTAGCTTTAGAATTGGAAGTTTAATTATGGTTTGATTCTATGTATTATTTTTATTGTATTGAGAACTTTTGGCCGATCTACTTGTAAGTGTTATATATATATTGTGCCAAAAACCGAAGAAATACTAAAGGTTCACAACCAATTGCGTTTATTCGATACTCAAGGATTTTAAGGCGGGTGCATGAAGGTATTCTATATGTGTAAGTTCTATGATATTTTCTTTTTCCCTTGATCAATTATTTCATTGCGCTTCAGTCGTAAATTTTCTACTTTTAGTCCACTAGACTAGCAATATTAATTATCGTACCTTCACACACTATAGATTAATTGTTATAGATATTTGAAGATGATGGCTTCTAACCGGTAATTATAGAAAAATATGAAACTTATCGGGAAAAAAATAGGTTGAAGGTCAGTAGCTTGTGGTTACTACTTGTAGTGAGTAGCTTTAATAATTTAATAATGTTGCTTGAGGACTATATTAATCAAGCATGCGATTTTCACTTCTTTCTTCGGTTGCTTTGATCAAGCTACTATTTGATTTTTGGGTGTCGACCTTCTTGCAATCATGACAAGAGCGCATATTCTCTGGGAGATTGGAATACAAAATTGAGAAGTCCTTCATTTTATTTTATTTTTTGGAGAAATTAAGGTATCTTGATGCAGTTTGCAACTTAATAAACTTACAAAATTGTGAGAACTACTACAACTCAAAGAATAATAAGTAAAGTAAGAAACGAAACTAGCATAATAATACTGCGCATGTAAAATAAATATGTCTAGCTACCCAGGGTCTGGAGTCACAGTTCACGGACTACTAAGATTAACTACAAATATTTGGCTGAAATGAAGAATTACAACTGTTTATGAAACTAAAGAAAACAATAAATGAGAATCAAGGAGGGGACTCCAGGAATCTGCAAACGTCGGCAGATCTACCTTGGGTCTCCTGTGCAATGCCGACTACGATCTCATAGTTAGCTCGGACAGATACCTGGATCTGCACAGAAAGTGCAGAGATCAGCATCAGTACAACCGACCCCATGTACTGGTAAGTGTCGAGCCTAACCTCAGCGAAGTAGTGACGAGGCTAGGACATAACACCCACATAAAACCTGAACAATATAATCATGATAGTGGAGGTAACAATAAATAAGGAAATAAATCAGCAGATAATGGGAAGAGGACATACAATGGGGGATTTCAATATAAGGAGTGAGATTAACAAAAAGAAAGAATTAAACAGAAAGAAGTAAACAAATTAAGTAAATAAAACAGTAAGGAAAACTGCATGGCATCACCCTTCGTGCTTTTACTCTCAACCTCACCAAATAATAAATAAAAATGCACGGCATCACCTTTCGTGCTTTTACACTCTTCATCACAATATAAATAAATCATGTATGGCATCACCCTTTGTGCTTTACACTCTTTCTCACAATATAAATAAATCAATAACAACGGGGGGAATTTCACAAGAACCCAATATTTCATCAATGATTAGTTTCACCATTTAACATCTCAAATTGAATCAATATTCGTGAAATTTATCAAACCTCGATGGAACCGAATATAAGTCTCCCTACATTTCAATAACAACAATAAGCATGGATAACAGGATTTAAGACTACAAAATTTGAAATAATGGAATTTCACTCGCATGCTATGACTCGACCATAATGCATAGCTGCTCGTCACCTCACTTATACCCCGTATTTGACAACATAACACGTAGCAAATAATCACACAATACCTATTCCATCAAGCCAAAGTTAGACACAACACTTACCTCGATTCGCAAGCCACTCACTGCTCAAGCACCGCTTTTCCCTTAGAATTCACCTCCAACCCACTCGTATCTAGTCACAATTAGCTTAATACCATCAATTATTGCTAAAGGAATCAACTTTAATGAATAATTACTGATTTCTCAAATTTTCTCCAAAAAAGTTAAAAATCGACCCCGGACCCGCTTGGTCCAAACTCGAGGTTCGGACCAAAATATGTTTACCCATTCACCCCCGAGCCCGAATATGCAATTAGTTCTAGAATTCGACCCCAAATCAAGGTCCAAATTCCCAATTCCCCTAAAATTCCTAATTTCTACCCTTAAAGAACAAGATTTAAGCCTAGAAATCTATGGGTGTTGATGGAAATTGAAAGGAATGAGTTTAGGAACACGAACATATGAGTTGGTGTTGAATTCCCACTTCAAAAATCGCCCAAAGTTGATTTCTATGAAAGAACATATGAAATTTTGGTCAAATCCCGTTTTGGAGTCTGTTTTAAAACACTGGACAGGCCTTCATCGCGTTCGCGAGAGGCCTGCCCCAATCGCGATACACAGCGGCCTAAAGCCTTCGTGTTCGCGAGCCGTTCTATGTGTTCGCGTAAGGAAACTTCCCGTATCCATTGCGTTCGCGATAGTGGTCGCGTTCGCATAGAAGAATGTGATTCCCATCTCCCAGGTCCCTTAATCATCGCGTTCGCGGAAGACTGATCGCGTTCACGAAGGGTACCACCCCCAGTGCTCCGCAGTCGCGACCAGTACTTCGCATTCGCGAAGAAGAACTTTCCCCTCCACCTGGTTTACACTCCACGATCGCGAGAGAGGATTCGCGATCGCGAAGCACAAAACACCTGTGCACCAGCAACAACAAAAACAACAGAAATTGCTAAGTCTGAAACATCCCGTAGCCTATCTCAAACTCACTCGAGCCCTCGGGGCTCCAAATCAAACATGCACGCAAGTCTAAAAATATCATACGGACTTCCTCGTTCGATCAAATCGCTAAAATAATACCGAAAACTACAGATTTAGCATCAAAATCAATGAAATTGTCAAGAACACTTAAAGTTTCTATCTTCTCAACCGAGGGTCCGAATTATGTCATATAAACTTTATTTATCACCAAATTTCAAACGGACCCGTACCGGACTCGGGTACCAAAATATGAGCCTGATACCATCAGAATCAAGCATAAATCACATACTTTAAAACCATAAATTTTATGAAATTCAATTATAGTTAAAAATTCATTTCTCGGGCTATGAACCTCGGATTCGATTCCAAGCATATGCCCAGATCCCATATTTTATAATGGACTCAACGGGACCGTCGGAACACGGGTTCGGGTCTGTTTTCTCAAAATATTTACCAAAGTAAACTAAAATCATTTTAAATTTCAAAAAATATTATTTCTTCTATTTTTCTCATAAATTCTTTCGGAATTACGCCCGGACTGTGCACGCAAAACGAGGAGGATAATTATAAGATTTTTAAGGCTAATGGCCTTGAATAAAGTCCTAAAACACAAGATGACCCATTGGGTCATCACTATCTCCACCTCTAAAACAAACGTTCGTCCTCAAAAGGACATAGAAAAGTAACTGAGCTGGCGAACAAGTAGGGATATCTACTCCACATGTCCGGCTCGGACTCCCAAGTAGATGCCTCAACAGGCTGACCTCTCCACTGAACTCGAACTAAAGGATAACTCTTCGACCTCAGCTGTCGAACCTACCGGTCTAGAATGGCTACCAGCTCCTCCTCATAAGTCAAATCCTTGTCTAATTGGACAGAGCTGAACTCTAACACGTGAGACGGGTCACCATGATACTTCCGGAGCATGGACACATGAAATACTAAATAAACTGATGATAACCCTTGAGGCAACGCAAGTCTATAAGCCACCTCCCCCACTCTCTCGAGAATCTCAAATGGCCCGATATACCTAGGGCTCAACTTGCCCTTCTTCCCAAACCTCATGACACCCTTCATGGGCGACACTCAAAGCAATACTCTCTCCCCGACCATGAATACTACATCACGAACTTTACGGCCTGCATAACTCTTTTTCCTGGACTGAGCTGAACATAGGCGATCCTGAATAATCTTGACCTTGTCCAAGGCCTCCTGTACTAAATTTGTATCCAACAATCGAGCCTCCCCCGGCTCAAACCACCCAATTGGAGACCTACACCGTCTACCATATAATGCCTCATAGGGAGTCATTTGAATGCTCAACTGGTAGCTATTATTGTAGGCGAACTCTCCAAGGGGAAAGAAGATCCCACAATCCTCCGAAGTCTATGACACAAGCACGTAGCATATCCTCCAAGATCTGAATAGTACGCTCGGACTTCCCGTCCGTACGAGGATGGAATGTTGTGCTCAACTCAACCCGCGTACCCAACTCACGTTGTACTTCCCTCCAAAAGTGCGAGGTAAACTGCGTACCTCGATCAGAAATGATAGACACGGGCACACCGTGAAGACGAACGATCTCTCGAATATAAATCTCTGCTAACCGCTCTGAGGAATAGGAGATTGCCACAGGAATGAAGTTTGCTGACTTAGTGATATGTTCCCACTTCCACTCAGGAATCTCCATCTACTGAAGCAAACCACCAGGTCTCTGATGCTCATATTTCACCTACTGACAATTCAGGCACCGAGCTACATAAGCAACTATATCCTTTTTCATCCTCCTTCACCAATAATGCTGCCGAAGGTCCTGGTACATCTTGGCAGCTCCCGTGTGAATAGAATACGGGGAATTGTGAGCCTCCTCAAGGATCAATTCACGAAGCCCATCAACATTAGGCACATATGTACGACCCTACATCCTCAAAACACCATCGTCTCCAATTGTTACCTGCATGGCACCACCGTGCCGAACTGTGTCCCTAAGGACCATCAAGTGAGGGTCATCATACTGCCAATCTCTGTTACGCTTAAACAAAGAAGATCGAGCGACTTTACAAGCTAGAACACAACTGGGCTATGAAATATCCAACCTCACAAATTGGTTGGCCAAAGTCTGAATGTCTTAAGCTAACGGCCTCTCACTGACTGGAATGAATGCAGTGTTGTCCATACTCACTGACTTCCTACTCAATGCATCGGCCACCACATTGGCCTTTCCTGGGTGATACAATATCATGATGTCATATTCTTTCAATATCTCTAACCATCTCCTCTGCCTCAAATTAAGATCCTTTTGCTTGAACAGATACTGAAGGTTGCGATGATCCATGAAAACCTCACACGACACGCCATAAAGATAGTGCCTCCAAATCTTCAACGCGTGGACAATGGCTGCCAACTGAACAGGGTAATTCTTCTCATGAACCTTCAACTGTCGAGACACATATGCAATCACCCTGCCCTCTTGCATCAATACCGCTCCGAGCCCAACATGGGAGGCATCACAATATACCATGTAATATCCCGAACCTGATGGTAATACCAACCTCGGTGCTGTAATCAAAGCTATCTTGAGCTTCTAAAACCTCGCCTCACACTCGCCCGACCATCTGAACGGGGCACCCTTCTGGGTTAACCTGTTCATGGGTGATACTATAGACGAAAACCCCTCCACAAACGACGGTAATAACCCGCCAAATCCAAGAAGCTCCTGATCTCCGTAGATGATGTGGGTCTAGTCCAGTTCTTGACTGCCTCAATCTTCTTAGGATCTACCTGAATACCCAATGTTGATACGACGTGACACAAGAAAGAAACTGAATCCAACCAAAACTCGCACTTCAAAAATTTAGCATACAACTGACTGCCCCTCAAAGTCTGGAGCACTATCCTGATGTGCTGCTCATGCTCCTCCCGGCTGCGGGAGTATATCAAAATGTCATCAATAAACACAATCACAAATGAATCCAGGTAAGGCTTGAACACTCGATTCATCAAGTCCATAAATGTTGCTGGGGCATTGGTCAACCCAAAAGACATCACCAGAAACTCATAGTGCATATACCGTGTTCGAAAAGCTGTCTTAGGGAAATCGTATGCCCTAATCCTCAACTGATGGTAACCAGATCTCAATTCAATCTTTGAAAACACCTTGGCACCTTGAAGCTGATCCAACAAATCATCAATCCTTGGCAATGGATACTTGTTCTTGATTGTGACTTTGTTCAATTGCCGATAATGTATACACATCCTCATTGACCCATCCTTCTTCTTCACGAACAAAACTGGTGCAGCCCAGGACGAGACACTAGGTCTAATAAAGCCCTTATCAAGCAGATCTTGTAACTGTTCCTTCAACTCTTTCAACTATGGCGGGGCCATCCGGCATGTCTGCAGGAAATACCTCAGGAAACTCATAAACGACAAGCACAAAATCCATAGAAGGAACCTCAGCACTAGAATCACGAACATAAGCCAAATAGGCCAAACACCCATTCTCGACCATACGTCGAGCCTTCACATAAGAAATAACTTTGCTGGAAGAACGGCCAGGAGTCCCTCTCCACTCTAATCGAGGCAACCCCAGCAAGGCTAAGGTCATTGTCTTGGCATGACAACCCAAGATAGTATGATAAGGTGATAGCCAATCCATGCCTAATAAAACATCGAAATCCACCATATCAAGGAGAAGAAGGTCTGCACTGGTCCCAAGACCCCCAGTAACGACCACACACGAGCGATAAACACGATCTACCACAATAGCATCCCTCACGGGCATGGACACATATACAGGGGTACTCAAACAATCACGGGGCACAACCAAATATGAAGCAAAATAAGATGATACGTAAGAGTAAGTAGACCCCGGATTAAATAGGATTGAAGCATCTCTACTGCAAACTGAAATAGTACCTGTGATAACAGCGTCAGAGGACTCAACCTCAGGTCTGGCTAGGAATGCATAACATCGGGGCTGGGCCCCACGCCACTGAATCATGCTATGGGACGACCTCTGACAGGCGGGCCTCCACCTCTAGCGGGCTAACCTCCACCTCTAACAATGTTGCCCCTACCTCTGGCTACCTGACCCCTACCTCTGGCTGAGCAGGCGGTGCGACAGCTGGTGCCGGAACCATGGCGCGAGGACCCTGGTACTGAGAACTACTCGACATGAGGGAAATACCTAAAAATGTGCCTCGGGGCACCACAAGTATAACAAGACTTCGGTTGCTCAGACTTCTGGCCGGCAAACTGACCCTGTCGACCTGAATAACCACCCTGAAAACTTTGAAGAGGAGGTGCACTGATAGGAGCTGGCTGATCAGAATAAGGCATATAATAATTGATACCCAATTTTTCTCTATATTATTTTCAAAATGCATATATCTCTTCAAAACAATGCATGAGCATCAATTAATATTTTTCCATTATTTCTGCATTTTTTAAAGGATTTTTAATTAATTTATCCCTGTGTTTTTATTATATAAATAATTACTAATTGCATCACAAATGGTTTTATGATAATCTTATTGCTTAATTTTATCATTTATATTTATATTAAGCTTTAATTATCTTATGCATAACCCATACCCGATACCCATAACCCAATTTCCTATAACCCACCCCAACCC
This sequence comes from Nicotiana rustica, assembly GCA_005239535.1. NCBI lineage: Eukaryota > Viridiplantae > Streptophyta > Magnoliopsida > Solanales > Solanaceae > Nicotiana > Nicotiana rustica. The sequence continues at coordinate 56,762 of ML531410.1, forward strand.
GGATGGAATCCTAACCGTTGATCTCAAAAGATCAACGGTCCAAGATCCATTTCCTTTTTAATTAACAAATCAACCCCCAACCCTAACTCGCCGTCACCTGAACCTCCTTAAATTCATGGGTTTTCTCTTTGATCTTAGGCCCTATCTGGCCTCCTATCTCTACTGCGTGTTTGACTTACATGTTATTTGACGGAATCTCAAAGAGATTCGAACATAACTGGTTCGAGTCCTTCAGTCTCTTCGTGAATCCGTCTGTATTCACCAATTGTTTGTGAGTATTATTGTTTTTCGTATTTTCATGGTTTCAAATCTCCGGTCTAAAACTCGATTTTCTTCTACCTTTGTTTATTTTTGTACAAACCTAACTATTTCTGGCCAAATAGGTTCAGATTTCTTTAGATCTGAAGTGTTTGGAGTTTGTTTAATGGTTTTCCTTTAAGATTCTTTCGTTTTTTACCACTATTATCAACCGAATTTGTTTTTCCCTAAAATCTAGGGTTTCATATTTAAGTTTCTACAAAAGTTCTAAAATATTTAAGCATTTAACTCCGGTTCTCTTTACTTGTCCGACTGGTTTTCATATCTATGTTCTAATCCCTAGGGTTTCTAATTATTCCACTGTCAATTAAAAGGGATTAATTGATTTTTACTTGATTAATTTGTGTTTGAAATTGTACTTCTTTTCAAACTAATATCTCTCTGAATGATTTTTTTATTTTGATTCTTTCCGTATATGTGGCTCATAATTGGTACTGCCTCCCTTAATTATGCTGCTGGCCTATTTTTTGGGTATTAATTACTTTGACTGACCTATAAATGGTCTTTATATTTATTGCTTACCTTATTTAACTTCAATACTGCTTGCTAAATGATTTCGTATGAGATTCCCCCTTATTTAAGTGATATTTCCCCGGATTCTGTCTTATTAAATGATTGGGTTTAGCCTTAATTAACTGGTTGATTGATTTGCATACCTTATTTGTGTACTCTTGATTTTCCTACCTTATTCGTTTACTCTGTTGAATGCTATATAAACCTTTCACCATTATGATTTTTTTTTAAAAGACAAAAAGACACATACAGACGCACACCTACGCTTATAAGCACACACTGATACACACAAACTTTTACTTACACACTTACACTTACACAACTTAAGTTCTTTGATTTGCTACACGGTCTAGCCGGCTGAAATCCAAGGCTGGACTCTTGGATTCCAATTGCCTTTACCTTCCTGTTTACTATCTCCTTATCTGGTATGCCTCAATATTTGTTATCATGTTCTATTTTATATGCCATGCAGTCAGTTTATTATAGACCTCAACATGCTTCTGTCTTGATATTTGATTCCTGACCATCTCTTTCTCAACTACTATGCCTTAGTTCTTATTATCTTGTGTTGTTCCATGTTAGTCATATGAATAGTGTGTTTCAAACCTCGAGATGTTTCTGTTTGCCATATAGTTCCTGTTTATTTCTCTCTCAACTAGCATGCATCAATTCCTGTCAACCTACTCTGTTCTGTGTGCTTACCTTAGCATGTTTCCATCTCATCCGTGGTTTCTGTTTACCTCTTTCTGGACTATGTGTTGGTCCATGTTGGTTCCTGTTCTATGTGTTTGTTTGTTTAGATACTTCAAACTTCAGCTTATTTCTGTTAAGCACATGCCTATATGGCCTCACCTAGTGGTAATTAATGAATTGAGTAATCTTCAGCAATGTTGTTTGATTCAGCTGTAAATTTTCCTATTCTGAACATGTTTAGATACTACAAATATGTGTAGCCAATCCTTTCTATTAGTTCAAAGTGTCCCTGCTCTTTGTAAATCACTTTAAATACCAGTATGAATACTTAGTCTGAATAAGTGCTAATCTGTTTAAAACTATGGGATTGTTTGTTGGTCCAGTTTTATCTGCAACCATGTGGTCTGAACCTATTCACTTCTGAAAATCAAACTGATTTTGTTCTAAAACTATCCCCTACCCTTATATACTATTTTCAAACTTCTACTCTTAGTTATCTAAGGTCTTACTATCCCCAGTGTGAGCACTGCCTAGGGTCCATGAGACTCCTCCGAACTCTGACACACTAGGGCTGGCATCTAATATTTTACAACTGTTTCTCTAAGAAAGGTTCTGGTGTGAGCATTGCCCGGTGTCCCTGAGACCCTTGGGAACTTTGACACACCAGAAGCCCATTTTGTGTGTTATGGATGGACTACCTGTGGACATCAGACTTGCTTTCTTGAAGGACTGACTTCGATGTTGATGTTGGGCCTGCTAAGGCTCCCTATAGTGTAATGAATTACTTTGTGTAATTTATTCATATTGGTCTGCAATAATGTAATAATCCTTGTAAAAACATATATGGGGTTATTAGTAAAAGTTGGGGAGGGATTGGTATATATCTTTGTCAGGTTCGGGTAGAAATCATTCCTATAGGATGTTGTGTTATTCTTTATGTGCATACCATTAGAATTCATGCCCATAGGATCTTGTCTCACCGTTTGAAATCTGAAGTTTCATACTTTTCATCCTAGAGATCCTATTTATAGGTCGTTTATCAATTCTGCATCAAGAACCTATGTTTTATGCATATTTTCAAATCTTAATGTGCATTAGAAATTATGCATATATGATCATCTTTGTGAATTATCGAACTTGTATGACATTCTGTTAACTTCTATGCCCACTTAGAAATCATGCCTATATGAATTAATTAATTCTGTAAATTAGAAATCATGTCTATAAGAATTAATTAATTCTGTAAATCATAAATCATGCCTATAGGAATTAATTAATTCTGTAAATTTTAAATCATGCCTATAGGAATTAAGTAATTCTGTAAATTAGAAATCATGCCTATAGGAGTTAACTAATTTCGTAAATTAGAAATCATGCCTATAGGAGTTAACTAATTCTACAAAATTAGAACGCATGACTATATGATCTAAAGAAGATAAAAACCCGTATATTAAAATCAGTAACTCGTTTATGAATTATGTTATAGGTATATAATTAACAGTTGTAGATACCATGCCTATATGATTCTGTTCTGGTTATCAGTTAGGCAAACTTATAGGAATTCTAGGGCTAAAAAGAATTGTGATTTAGTACTGCTTGAAGTTTGCCCAGATTCAGCGTTTTATCAAAATCAGTAGGCAAACTAATAGGAATCGCTGCTCGCTTTAATAAGGCTGTTATATATTTTGCTTATGCTCACCTAGATATCCTGCCTATAGGATCTTAAATCATTGAATATTGTTTGTTTGAATAGCGTGCATTTGTTTTGTTTACTTGGGGAGGTTAACATGAGCCCCTTATTTGCTCTTTTAGTGACAGTCCTACTTGAGTTTTGTTTGTCGCTTAGTTTTATCATTTTAAGCAACATAGGCGAGTCTAGAACCACCCTAAATAGAGGTCCTAAACAACTCCAGGACCATAGGTAAGTGATGGATAGTGCACGCATAAGGCACGAGTTAGAAGCTACTAGAACGTTTAAGTAACAAATGAAATATAGTAATTGGGTAGTAAAGGAGATGATGACATGTGCGCTAATACTATGTGTAGCACCCCAACCTGGGGAAAGTTACCAAGTATTGCATAGAAACGATCCTATAGGCTAAAAATCTCAGGACCCCTTTAATTCCTGTTTTAAATGATAGTTGTCTAAATTGTTGTATTTTTCTTTAAAGACTAATTCACTTAATTAAGTTCGGTCGAGACCCACCGTTGTGGACCTCGAGGGGTTCCTAACACCTTCCCCTCAAGGTAATTTCGAGCCCTTACCCGATCTCTGCTGATGCAAACTAGTTTCATGAGTTAATTACTCTAGGTTCCCTAACGCACCTTAATCCGTTAGGTGGCGACTCTTCAATCCCATATCCCATCCCAAAAGGAAGGGAGTTGTCTCAGAAAATGTCGAAACCCCGGACTCCGCGAGGAAAAAGGGGGGTGTGACAGCATGGCGACTCTGCTAGGGATAACCCTTAGGCTCCTACTATAACGAACTTGCTTTTTGTGAATTAGTCTTTAAGCATGCTTTATTCTGTTAATACTTGCACACCATTTCCCTTTCCCCCTCTATGTTAATTTGTTTGCCTATTTTAAAAAAAAAAAGCATTTACAATTTATCTTTCTTGTTTTATTACTCTTTATTATGGAAACTGACTTGTCTTTTGTTTTATTTCATTTTTAATGTCTTTTCACTTATTAAATACCGCATTTATTATTTTTGTTTAGGTGCAAATACGTGACAACGTGTTATTTTCTGTTGCATAAATCATGCTCAACATCATATTCCACTTGTGCGTAATCAATACCATAGCAACGGTTGATGGATGTTTGCGCTCTTCCTATATATCACCCTTTTGAATTCAGAAAAGCTTATTTGCGGTAAAACTAGTCAATTAGCGGTGCAGTCGACGGTTCCATCCCTTTCCCCCTCAAGTTGTCCGCTTGAGGATACCAGTCTAGACCTCTATAGAAACCTTACTATGATTTATTGTACATGCATCATGGTCAAAACCTAGCCGGAGTTAATATGTTGTCCACATAATAACCCTTTAGGAAAAGCCTTGTCCAAAAGTTCACCGGGGCTTCCATAATTCCAACTAACGCAACCACGATCTGTGCATTAATTTGGAGAAATAAGTGTCGATATTCTAATCACTGATGTATAAATAGTCGAATCTGGAGGGGGAAAGGGTCTAACCTTATTTGTTTTGCAGAAATGAGGCATGAAGTCCCCAGGTTCGGCATGGTCCAAAGAATACCACCATTGTTGCTGGATTGGTGGGAGGACCTTTCGCCAAGTGACAAAGACCATGTGAAAAGGGTCCTCAGAAACTTACCTTCTTTATTGGATATCCAACCAAACAATATGTTGATCGAGGCTGCCACTATGTTCTGGGAAGGAGAAAGGTCCATGTTCCATTTTGGCAACATAGAAATGACCCCTCTCTTGGAGGAGATAGGGGGGTTCGCTGGATTACCTTGGCACAGTCCGGGTTTATTGCTGCCGAAAAACCGTACTGCTAGGGGGTTTATGAAAATGATGGGTTTTAAAAAGAATGACGATTTGGAGTGCCGGAAGGAGTCCTACATACCCTTTGACTACCTCTATGAACGATATGGTCATAGCAAATCTTATGATATCTTCTATGATGAATTCTCTATCACTTCTTTGGGTCATATTCACCGCAGGGTTTTTCTGTTCATCGTCTGCTTCCTGGGTATGATAGTATTTCCTAGCAAAGGAGACAGGATTCAAACTTAACTGGCTAAGGTAACTAAAACTCTAATGGAAGGAATCAAAGGGAAAAAATATACTATCGTCCCTATGATTATCGCAGACATCTATCGGGCTTTGGATCGCTCCTCGAAGGGGTTCAAACACTTCGAGGGTTGTAATCTGTTGCTACATGTTTGGTTGCTAAAACACCTCTAGAGAGGTCGATACCCCCAAGAGTTTCCACGAAGGCCGTGGAATGATCAGATAGCCTTTCAGCACCCTAAGAGAATGACCTTCATCCCAGATAGGTTTGCTCAACCGGAAAATGCTACAGAATGGGCGCAGTTTTTTTACAATTTGACTGAGGACTAGGTTCAATGGATGTTCGAATGGTTCCCTACCAGCGAGTTCATCATCAGATCTAGGGACGCTCCGCACTTGGTGTTGATCGGGTTTAGGGGAATACACCCTTATGTTCCTATCGGGGTTATGAGACAGGCAGGCAGGAAGCAAGTCTTACCGCGAGTTTCTAAAATGAGTCATTACAGGGAAGGTTTTCAGGATGACGACATCCCATACAAATGTGAAGGTCATCATATGTGGCACCTAAAGATTATTGTAGAAAGGGACACCATCGAGCCAGACAGGTACCATGCAGGGCATGTACGCTTTTACCTATGATAGTTGGAAAACAGCATAGCAGGGATAGCTGAGCCGGGAATCTATCAGGGAAACAGGTCATAGACAAAGTTGCTGAAGTCCAAGTGAAATACAATAAACTGCACAAAAGGGCTCGTGAGTCCGAGGCCGAGCATCTGGAGCAACACAAGTTTGATACGGAATTGATCAATGAATGGAGGGAAATGGCTATCTAATCTAATGAAAGGCTGGAATATTTGGAGTAGGGTTTGATGCAGCTGGAGGGGAAGACGAGGAACAGACTGCCAGAATGCTGAGGGAAGTGAATGAGGGCATATAGCAAGGGTATACCTGCTGTTGGGCATGCGCGACCTGGGGAACCTAATCGATGGAGCCAAGAAGATCAAGCCTTGGGAAGGTCCTTCTAGGACCAAGTAGATTAGATTTATTTGTGTTTTCAAATTTAATAAGGCCAAGTGCCATTAATGACTTTATCTTATTTAATGTTGTTTTAGATTCATCTACTTTTACATTAATGAAATGAGGCAATTATTGGCACTGAAATTCTCTAAATCAACTTGTCGCTAGGCCTACTCGGGCACAACGAGGCTCCCAAATTAGGACGCAAATTTATATTCCCGCACTATGTGTGTAAATACTGCAAATACTCTTTTTTTAAACCCTTACTGACTTGGTTACTTTTTGTTTTCCTTTTTTTTTTGATTATTCCCATTCCCCAAGGTTGTTTCATGCATACTGGCATCATCAGCTTATCATACCAGATCCAGAGGCCCTCAACCTTCTCCTCCTCCAAAAGTACCGAAAGGCAAAGGGAAAGCTAAAATGGATGATATGAACGACATCAGAATAGACGACACTGCACATGTTGAGAATGTGGAAACTTTTGATGGTCGGGGCACTCAGGACCTAAATGATTTGGTTTTACGTCTTGAGCAAAAAATACTTGAACTTAAGGGTGAGCTTGAGCATGTCTGTAACTTGGAAAATCTCTCCCTCACATTGAATATCCCAGACACTCAGAACCCTGCACCATCTCAGAACACACCCAACAAACGCCCATAAAATCCTCCCGCACCTTACCAGTATACAACCCCTCCTCAAAATCACCATCTCCCTACTCAATACCCACAAACCACCTATCACACCCCTTAGAACACATCGTAACCTATCCCCGAACCCCGGAACTCCACCAATGATCACCACTACACCCAAGCTCCCGGTATTCACCAGAACAACCCTATATACGTAGAAACCTTACCTCATTCCATCAACCATTCTCATATACACCAGAATCCGCCAAGAAGGACCTGCTCCTCAAGAATATGGTTGAGGAGCTCAAGAAACTAATGAGCCGAGTTCAGGGTATTGAAGGACGCAAGGGGATTGAAGGTCTGAATTATGAGGATTTGTGCATACAGCCGGATGTGGAATTGCTAGAGGGTTACAAACCTCCCAAGTTTGAAATGTCGGATGGAACGAGCGACCCCAAGGTTCATTTTAGAACCTACTGTGACAAGCTCGTGGGGGTTGGAAAAGACAAAAGGATTTTCAAGAAGCTATTTATGAGAAGCCTTACTGGAGATGCCATGTCCTGGTATATAAGCCAGAATCCCAAGAAATGGTTAATTCGGTGAGAATGGCGTCAGATTTCATGGATAGGATCATATTCAACACAGAGAATGCACCAGATGTTTTCTATATCCAGAACCCCAAGAAGAAGCCAACTGAGACTTTCCGCGAGTATGCTACTCAGTGAAGGTCAGAAGCAGTGAAGGTCAGACCGGCGTTAGATGAGGATCAGATGAACAAATTCTTTGTCAGGGCATAGGATCAGCAATATTACGAAAAGCTAATGGTTATTGAGAATCATAAGTTCTCTGATATCATCAAGCTCGGAGAAAGTATCAAGGAAGGTATTAAAACTGGAATGATTTTGAGGCATTGCAGGTCACGAACAAATCATTATAATCAGGCGGCATATCAAAAAAGAAAGAAGTGGGAACATTAATGGTTTCCCAATGCCCAAAAACTCCATTTGTATACCAAACACCTACACCTACATACCAACCATCACCTCCCAGATATTCCCAACCTGCTACCGCCTACCACACCTATAACACCCAACCATCATATTATCAGTCATCTCCAACTCGTCCAAACTACCAAAACCCAAGCCTAATTTTGACTGCAAACCACCAAGAAAATACACCGCCATTGCTGAACCCATCGACCAGTTGTACTAAAGGTTGAAAGCCGTTGTATATGTCACCCCTATTCTCGTTGTGGCAATTGAGAATTCATCTCAATGGGTCAATCCAAGCAAGACATGTGCATATCATTCCGGCATGAAGGGACACACTATTGATGAATGCCGCATATTTAAAGACAATATCCAAACACTAATTGATAGTAAGGTCATACAGGCGAAGGAAGCTGCACCCAATATCCGCAACAATCCTCTCCCAGATCATAGGGTGGAGGGGTCAATGTGATAGAAACTGATGAAGAGTGGGATCCCGAGGGATCAATCGGGCTTATTCGAGAAGGTAATGATCCTAAGAAACCTGTAGCCACACTCAATCCCATTGTAATGCAGGTACAACTGCCAATTGGAGTCGAGATAGCTGCATCGGTTCCTTTAGAAGTATAAGTAACACCACATACAACAACACTCACTCGATTTGAAGTGGAGGTGGCCACACCTTTCATTGTAACGGTGACATCCACACCACCCTTCAGTTCCAATGTTATACCTTGGGATTATGTGGCCGAGGCTAGACGAAAGGGAAAGTCAAAGACGGAAGAATCAAGCGCTGCACAAGGAATGACCAGAACAGGAAGGGTTTATACACCTGAGCATTTGGGAGAGACCAGTAAGCAAGCTTCTAACAAACAACCCGTCATTGAAACTGGTCCAGATGACCTTTGGAGGAAAGTACAAGCAAGGGAGTATTCTGTCGTTGATCATCTGAACAAGGCTCCCACCCAGATAACCATCCTGTCATTATTACAAAATTTTCAAGCACACATGAATGCTCTAATGAAGGTGTTGAATAAAGCATATGCTCCAAAAAACATCACCAGTGGGGAGATGGCTAACATGGTAGGACAAGTATTGGAAAGCCATAAGATCACCTTCCATGAAGACGAACTGCCACCGGAAGGGTTAAGTCATAATAGGGCACTGTATATCACAGTGCAATGTGAAGGTAAGTTCATCGCCAGAGTTTTGATAGATGGAGGATCCAGCCTCAACATTTTCCTGTTAACAAATCTGAAGAGGTTGGGCAAAGTTTTACATGAGATACGAGCAGGGACTATATATGTGAAAGTATTTGATTGGTCTCAAAGGGCTACGATCGGAGAAACTAACCTATGCTTTAAAATGGGTCCTACCTTTTTCGATGTTGAATTCCAGGTACTAGACATATCTGCCTCCTACAATCTACTGTTGGGACGGCCTTGGATACACGCCATTGGAGCTGTCACATCCACTTTGCACCAAGCGGTAAAATTTGAGTGGAACCATCAAGAAGTGATCATCCATGGAGATGGGAGCAACCCTAGTTACACCAGTAAAAGTGTTTCGGTGGTTGAAAACAGAAGGAAGTTAGGCGGAGAAACCTACCATCGCATCGAGCGTGTTAACGCTATTGAAAAAGATAAATCGTGGAGTAGCGCTATTGAAAAAGATAAATGGTGGAGTAGCAAAATAGAGAGTATACTGGCATGGCAAGGATACGAACCTGGCATGGGGCTCGGTAAAAACCTTTATGATATCTCCAAGCCAATACAGTTGAAATGCCATGGTACAACCTTTGGCTAGGGTATCAGTACATCTAGCAGGAATACGATGACTGGTCACCACTGTGGCATGGTCCATACTACCCTCTTGAGCAACCTGTGCCGCACTTGAGTCAGACCTTCCATCAGGTTGATATCATATGGGGATCAGAGGAAGAAAAAGCATTGGCAGCATTGAGGAAGTTGTTCTTGGAAGATGATGATATGGACTGCTGTGTGATTGTCGAGGAGGAGGAGGAGGAAGGCCCTACCATCCAAGCTGTGGAGAGAAGAGCATTCCTCTAGAACTAGGTTGTTAAACCATCAAGGGCCTGACGAGTCCCGGGGTAGCAAGGTTGAATAGCATTGTTCACTTTTATAAAAAAGGATTTCCACTTTTTCATTTTTCTTTTGTCCTAAGTAATATTTTAAATATTCCAAAAATGTTATTTGAGTTATTGAAAATCATTTTGTTTGACATTTTAAATGTCTTGATGTTTTATTATTACCATTTTTCTTTTCATATCTTTATCCCTATAGAATTACTAATTCTTATCTTGATGAACCGATGATTGTGACATGTAACGAGACAACACAACAAAAGGACAGTGATTCAAAAGAAATAGAAGAAGAGGATGTAATACCTGAAGAGATCGTCAGAGAAGTAGAGAATTTTGAGAATAAGCCCAAGTCCAATCTGGACGAGACTGAGATAGTCAACTTGGGAGATTCCGAAACCGTCAAGGAAACCCGCATAAGCATCCATTTGACACCGTCGGAGAAAGAGGAATACACTCGGTTCCTGAAAGAATATGAGGATATCTTTGCATGGTCATACGATGATATGACAGGTTTGAGAACATCTATAGTGGCTCACAAGTTACCTAAAAATCCAATGTGTCCGCCAGTGAAGCACAAACTTAGAAAATTCAAGCCAGACATGAGCATGAAAATCAAGGAAGAAGTTACTACGCAGATAAAAGCCAAGGTCCTCAGGGTAGTTGAGTATCCAACTTGGTTAGCCAACATCGTGCCACTTCCAAAGAAGGATGGGAAGGTCAGAATCTGTGGTCGGTTATCGAGATCTCAACAAAGCCAGCCTAAAGGATGATTTCCCGTTACCAAATATACACATCTTGATCAACAATTGTTCCAAGCATGAACTCCAGTATTTTGTGGATTGCTTCGCCGATTACCATCAGATCTGGATGGACAAGGAGGACGCTGAGATAACATCCTTCATTACACTGTGGGGGGGGGTGTATTGTTATAAGATGATGTCGTTCGACCTAAAGAATGTTGGAGCCACCTACATGAGGGCCATGCCTACTATTTTTCATGATATGATACATAAGGAGATAAAGGTGTACGTGATGAGTTTCTTGGGACGTCTCAACTACATCAACCGTTTCATAGCACAGTCCACAGTAATATGCGAGTCGATTTTCAAAATGCTGAAGAAGGATGCCGCAATCGGTTGGACCGAGGATTATCAAAAGGCTTTTGAATAAATCAAGGAATACTTGTCCACACTACTAGTCTTAGTCCCGCCAGAGCCTGGTAAACCACTACTACTCTATCTTGCAGTGTCAGATGGAGCAGTTGTGTTTTGGGACAACATGACGAAACGGGAAGAAAAGAGCAGACCATATACTACTTAAGCAAGAAGTTCACTCCTTATGAAGCACGACACTCTCTGTTGAAACGTACTTGTTGCGCTTTAACCTGGATATCTTAGAATCTAAGGCACTACTTCTATGCTTATACAACACATCTCATATCAAGAATGGATCCTTTGAAATACATGTTTCAGAAACTCATGCCTACTGGGAAGCTGGCCAAATGGCAAATCTTGCTGAGCGAGTTCGACATTATCTATTCAACTCAGAAAGCAGTCAAGGGACAAGCATTAGCAGGTCATCTTGCTGAGAATCCTGTAGGAGGAGAATACGAACCCCTAAAAATGTATTTTCTTGATGAGAAGGTGTCATTTGTAGGAGAAGATATTGCTGAAGACTATGACGGTTGGAGGATGTTTTCGACGCAGCAACAAATTTTAAAGGAGTGGGTAGCGGAGCCGTCTTGGTATCAGAAACCGGTTAGCATTGTCTGGTGTCTGCAAACCTCAGATTCCCATGCACTAACAACATGGTGGAATATGAAGCTTGCATATTAGGGCTCAACCTGGCTGTTGATATGAATGTTCAGGAATTGCTGGTGATCGGCGATTCAGATCTGCTTGTGCACCAGGTACACGGACAGTGGGCTACCAAGAATTCCAAAATACTACCTTATCTGCATCATGTACAATAAATGAAGAAGAGGTTCACGAAGATAAAATTCAGGCATGTCCCCAGAATTCAGAAAGAGTTTGTTGATGCATTGGCCAACCTGTCATCAATGATACAACACCTAGACGAGAATTTTATCGATCCCATTCCGATAAGGATCCATAATCAACCTTCATACCGTGCTCATGTTGAAGAAGAAACAGATAGAAACCCCTGGTTCCACGACATCAAAGAATATTTGACAAAGGGAGAATACTTGGAATATGAAAACCATACTCAGAAGTGCACCCTTTGGAGGTTGTCCAATCATTTATTCCAAAGCGGAGGAACTCTGTACAGATGAACTCCTGATCTAGGACTTTTAAGGTGTGTTGACGCAAAAGAGGCTTCTAAATTGCTCGAGAAGATACACGCTGGAACCTGTGGCCCACACATGAATGGATTTGTCTTGGCCAAGAAAATACTAGGGGCCAGCTACTTTTGGATGACCATGGAAACAGACTGCATACGGTATGTTCAGAAGTGCTACTAGTGTCAGATACATGTAGACATGATACGAGTACCGCGGAATGAGCATAATGCAACAAGCTCACCTTGGCCCTTTGCTGCTTGGGGAATGGATGTCATCGGTCCAATCGAACCCACCGCCTCAAACGGGCACCGGTTCGTGTTGGTGGCTATCGAGTACTTCACTAAATGAGTTGAAGCTGCATCTTACAAAGCTGTGACCAAGAAAGGTCATTGCGGATTTTGTTCGCGACCGGATTGTTTGCCAGTTGGGGGTTCCAGAATCAATCATCACTGACAATGCTTCCAATCTCAATAGTGATCTGATGAAAGCCATGTGTGAAACTTTCAAAATCAAGCACAAGAATTCCACAGCATACATGCCTCAAATGAATGGGGACGTAGAAGCTGCCAACAAAAACATCAAGAAGATACTAAGGAAAATGGTAGAGAATCACAAACAATGGCACGAGAAACCACAATTCTCCTTACTAGAATACCGTACCACAGTCTGCACATCAACCGGGGCAACCCCTTATCTACTGGTTTATGGCACTGAAGTAGTTATTCCCGCTGAAGTGGAAATTCCTTCTTTGAGAATCATAGAAGAAGTCGGACTCAACAACGCACAATGAATAAGGAGTCACTATGAGCACCTAGCCCTCATAGACGGAAAAAGGATGAATGCAGTATGTCACGGTAAGCTTAATCAGAGTAGAATGTCCAGAGCCTTCAACAAAAGAGTCAAGCCAAGACAGTTCGCACCGGAGCAACTGGTGTTAAAAACGATCTTTCCGCATCAAGATGAAGCAAAAGGGAAATTCTCTCCCAACTGGCAAGGTCCTTTCATGGTACACAGAGTATTGACAGGAGGATCACTCATACTCGCCGAGATGGACGGGGAAATTTGGCCGAAGCCTATCAACTCAGATGCAGTCAAAAGATATTATGTGTAAACCATTTTTGTTTCTTCATATGATGTAAATTGAACTACACTCGACCTGATTCCTATTTAAGAGGAGATACGTAGGCAGCCCTGTGGGTTCGGTCACAATTCAATAAAATCTCTATTTTCCCCACAATCAGAAAGTGGGGCAAAATTTTGAGGAGGACCCTCAAAATTCCGAAGCAAGTTCAGCCAACTGCAACGCATGGAGCAGTCAGGAAAATCATCTAGTTAACTGGGGCAGAATTTTGAGGAGGACTCTCAAAATTCTATGGCAGAAGAAGTCGCAATGTATCTGATTGTGTCACAGTTACTGGTTCATCTAACTAAATTCTAAACTATATACTACTATGTCTTTTGAAATAATGCACGCATGCTTTTGAAAAAGAAACTTTGCTTTAGCCAAATGCTACCCTAATAACTTAAACAGGATCTTCAGACAGAGCAGAGGAAATCGAGCAAGCAAAGGCAGGAACCAACCTTCCCCCGCAAAACTCACAAAATGTTCTTTGAATGCAGGACTATATCAGCATGATAAACACAATCGATACAACACAATCGCTACGCATGAAATACATCTCTAACTAAGAATACCGCACTCTTACCCTTCTCTTTGCATGAGACTAAGCTCTGTCTCCGCCCTGCATGAGGAAAAGCCATGCCTCCCTATTTGCATAAGGCTAAGCANGAATCGCTATGCATGAAATACATTGTCAGCTAAGAGTACTTCACTCTTACTCTTCTTTTGCATGGGACTAAGCACTGTCCCCAACCTTGCATGAGGCTAAGCCTTGCCTCTCCACTTGCATAAGGATAAGCACTGCCTTCACCTTGCACGAGACTAAGCTCTGTCTCAATCTTGCATGAGGCTAAGCTCTGCCTCAATCTTGCATGAGGCTAAGCCCTGCCTCTCCACTTTCACAAGGCTAAGCACTTCCTTCATCTTGCATGAGACTAAGCCCTATTTAAAATCATTTGCATGAGGCTAAGCCCTGCCTTTGCACTTGCATAAGGATAAGCACTTCCTTGCACGAGGCTAAACTCTATCTCAATCATGCATGAGGCTAATCCCTGCCTCTCCAGTTGCAGAAGGCTAAGTACTGCTTCTATTTGCATAAGACTAAGCATTGTCCCGAATCTTGCATAAGGCTAAGCACTGCCTTCTCTTTGCATGGGACTAAGCACTGTCCCGATTTTTGCATGAGACTAAGCCTTGTCTCAATCCTGCATGAGGCTAAGCCCTGCATCCTTTTTACATAAGGCTAAGCACTGCCTTCACTTTGCATGGGACTAAGAACTGTCCCGAATCTTGCATGAGACTAAGAAATGTGTCTCTTGCACTATTCTCTTCTCTCGGGCTAAGATCTGCCCTAAAATTCATACAAGACTAAGCCTTGCCTTAATTGCTTCTAGCACAATGTCTTTGCACCTCATGGACTGAAATATTGCCAGCTTGTCTGAAGGCACCATAGTCTGAAGGCACCATAGTCTGAAGGCGCCATCCTCATAGCCAGAAGACACCATCACATGGCCTGGGGATCTCTCAAACATGCACATCATTATCCAAAGGCGTCATGGTTTGGAGGAACCATCTTCATGGCCCGAGAACATCATTTCATGGCCTGCGAATCCCTTATTGCACAGTTCATGGCCCGGGACATCATGGTCTAAGGACATCAACCTCAACCGTCCAAGGAAAATTCTCGTGGTCTGAAGGGAATTTGCATCATGTTTAAATTTACACAAAGATACATGCTTGCAGTGCATATTTTGATTTGCAGGTAACCTTATGAGCAACCATTATCCCAACAGGAGCAATCCCGCTCCAGTTCTTTCATACTATTTCAAACCTGACCGCAGACTGTAACCATTTCACCTCTTCAAAACCTTGTATTCGTCTTTGTGATAACTCCATCGGTCAAATCACCCCATTCGGTCAAAATTGGTAATCATGTCTTTACCCGATAACTTTTTCATCCTTCCCGGGTAAAGAGGTGCAGTCGTTGATACCCAATTTTTGCCTATATTATTTTCAAAATGCATATATCTCTTCAAAACAATGCATGAGCATCAATTAATATTTTTCCATAATTTCTGCAGCTTTTAAAGGATTTTTATTTTAATTTATCCCAATTACTAATTGCATCACAAATAGTTTTATGATAATCTTATTGCTTAATTTTTTCATTTATATTTATATTAAGCTTTAATTATCTTATGCATAACCCTATTTACATCTGTAGGCTATAATTGCAATAATAGCCCATATGAGCATAATTAATTTATTTTACAAGAAAATGACCTTTCATATTTTATAATATTAAGTAATTTTTTTAAATCATTTTTAAGCATAAATAGAATTTTTATCATTTTTTAGCTATTTTTATAAATTATTTTATCAAATTAATTGAGTATTTAACATATAGCCTCTTTAATTCGGACCGTAGCCCAAATGCCACCCCCAGCCTAATTAAATCATAACCCTGACCCAATACCTATAACCCAATACCCATAACCAAATTTCCTATAACCCGCCCCAACCCGGATGGAATCCTAACCGTTGATCTCAGAAGATCAACGATCCAGGCTCCATTTCCTTTTTTAATTCACAAACCAACCCCCAAACCCTACTTATTTTAACAAAACAGCCGCCCTTAAATCCCTTCATCCTCTCTTCTCTCTCAACCTCCCCCTAACCCTAACCCGCCGTCACCTGAACCCCTTTCAATTCATAGGTTTTCTCTTCGATCTTAGGCCCTATCCGGCCTGCTATCTCTACTGGGTGTTCGACTTCCATGTTATTTGAAGGAATCTCAAAGAGATTCGAACAGACCTGGTTCGGTCCCTCAGTCTCTTGGTGAATCCGTCTTGTGAGTATTATTTTTTTCATGTTTTCATGGTTTCAAATCTCCGGTCTAAAACTCGATTTTTTTCTACCTCTATTTATTTTTGTACAAACCTAACTATTTCTGGCCAAATAGGTTCAGATTTCTTTAGATCTGAAGTGTTTGGAGTTTGTTTAATTGTTTTCCTTTAAGATTCTTTAATTTTTTACCACTATTATCAACCGATTTAATTTTCCCCTAAAAGCTACGGTTTCATCTTTAAGTTTCTGCAAAAGTTCTAAACTATTTAAGCATTTAACTCTGGTTCTCTTTACTTGTCCGACTGATTTTCATATATATGTTCTAATCCCTAATGTTTCTAATTATTCCACTGTTTTTTTCTGATATATGCCCGTTATTCTTTGGCTCTGTCAATTAAAAGGGATTAATTTATTTTTACTTGCTTAATTTGTGTTTAAAATTGTACTATTTTTCAAACAAATATCTCTGAAGGATTTTTTATTTTTATTCTTTCCTTATATGTGGCTCATAATTGGTACTGCCTCCCTTAATTATGGTGTTGGCCTAAGTTTTGGGTATTGATTACTTTGACTGACCTATAAATGGTCCTTAGATTTATTGCTTACCTTATTTAACTTCAATCCTACTTGCTAACTATATAAGATCCCCCCTAAATTAAGTGATATTTCCTCGGATTCTGTCTTATTAATTGATTGGGTTTATCCATAATTAACTGGTTGATTGATTTTCATACCTTATTTGTGAATTCTTGATTCTCCGACCTTATTTGTTTACTCTGCTGAATGCTATATAAACCTTTCACCATTCTGATTTTTAAAAAAAGACAGAAAAATACCTACACACGCACACCTACGCTTACAAGCACACAATGATACACACAAACTTTTACTTACACACTTACACTCACACAACTTAAGTTCTTTGATTTGCTGCACTATCTAGCCGGCTGAAAGACAAGGCTGGACTCTTGGATTCCAATTGCCTTCACCTTTCTGTTTGCTATCTGCTTAACTGGTATGCCTCAATTTTTGTTATCATGTTCTATTTTATATGCCATGTAGTCAGTTTATTATAGACCTCAACATGCTTCTGTCTTGATATATGATTCCTGACCATCTCTTTCTCAACTACTATGCCTTAGTTTTTATTATCTTGCGTTGTTCCATGTAAGTTATATGAATAGTGTGTTTCAAACCTAGATATGTTTCTGTTTTCCATATAGTTCCTATTTTTTTCTCTCTCAACTAGCATGCCTCAATTTCTGTCAACCTACTCTATTTTGTGTGCCTACCTTAGCATGTTCCCATCTGATCTGTGGTTTCTGTTTACCTCCTTCTATACTAGTGTGCTTTGGTTTCTATACTATGTGTTTGTTTGTTTAGATACTTCAAACTTCAGCTTGTTTCTGTTTAGTACATGCCTATATGGCCTCACCTAGTGGTAATTAATGAACTGAGTAATCTTCAGCAATGTTGTTTGATTCGGCTATAAATTTTCCTATTCTGAAAATGTATAGATACTACAAATATGTGTAGCCAATCCTTGTCTGATAATTCAAAGTGTCCCTGCTTTTTGTAAATCACTTTAAATACCAGTATGAATACTTAGTCTGAATAAGTGCTAATCTGTTTAAAGCTATGGGATTGTTTGTTGGTCCCAGTTCTATTTGCAACCATGTGGTCTGAACCTATTCACTTATGAAAATCAAACTACTTTTTTTTTCTAAAACCATCCCATACCCTTATATACTATTATCAAACTTCTACTCTTAGTTATCTAGGGTTCTACCACCCCCAGTGTGAGCACTGCCTAGGGTCCATGAGACTCCTCCGAACTCTGACACACTGGGGCTGGTCTTCCAATCTTTTACAACTGTTTATTTGAGAAAGGTTCTGGTGTGAGCATTACCCGGGGTCCCTGAGGCCCTTGGGAATTTTGACAGCTTTGACACACTAGAAGCTCATTTTATGTATTATGGATGGACTACCTGTGGACATCATACTTGCTTGCCTGAAGGCATGGCTTCCAGGTTGATGTTGGGCCTGCTAAGGCTCCCTATAGTGTAATGAATAGTTTAGTGTAATTTATTCATATTGGTCTGCAATAATGTAATAATCCTTGTAAAATCATATATGGGGTTATTAGTAAAATTTGGGGAGGGATTGTTATATATATTTGTCAGGTTCGGGTAGAAATCATTCCTATAGGTTGTTATGGTGATTCCTTATGTGCATACCTTTAGAAATCATGCCCATAGTATCTTGTCTCACCGTTTGAAATATGAAGTTTCATACTTTGCATCCTAGAGATCCTGTTTATAGGCCGTTTATCAATTCTGCATCAAGAACCTATGTTTTATGCATATTTTCAAATCTCAATGTGCATTAGAAATCATTCATATATAATCATCTTTGCGAATTATCGAACTTGTATACATTCTGTTAACGTGTCTGCCCACTTAGAAATCATGCCTATATGAATAAATTAATTCTGTAAATTAGAAATCATGTCTATAGGTATTAATTAATTTTGTAAACTAGAAATCATGCCTATAGGAGTTAACTAATTCTGTAAATTTGAAATCATGCCTATAGGAATTAATTAATTCTGTAAATTAGAAATCATGCGTATAAGAGTTAACTAATTCCGTAAATTAGAAATCATGCCTATAGGAGTTAATTAATTCTGCAAAATTAGAAAGCATGCCTATAGGATCTAAAGAAGATAAAAACCCGTCTGTTAAAATCAGTAACTCGTTTATGAACTATGTTATAGGTATATAATTAACAGTTGTAGATACCATGCCTATAGGATTATGTTCTGGTTATCACTTAGGAAAACTTATAGGAATTCTAGGGCTAAAAAGAATTGTGATTTAGTACTGCTTGAAGTTTGCCCAGATTCAGGGTTTTAACAAAATCAGTAGGCAAACTAATAGGAATCGTTGCTCGTTTTTCTAAGGCTGTTATATATTCCGCTTATGCTCATCTAGATATCATGACTATAGGATCTTAAATCATTAAAGGTTGTTTGTTTGAATAGCGTGCATTTGTTTTTATTACTTGGGGAGGTTAACATGAGCCCCTTATTTGCTCTTTATGTGACTGTCCTATTTGACTTTTGTTTGTCGCTTAGTTTTCTCATATTAAGAAATATAGGCGAGTCTAGAACCACCCTAAATAGAGGTCCTAAGCACCTCCAGGACCATAGGTAAGGGACAGGTAGTGCACGCATAAGGCACGAGTTAGAAGCTACTAGAACGTTTAAGTAGCAACTGAAAGATAGTAATTGGGTAGTAAAGGAGATGATGACCTATGCGCTAATACTATGTGTAGCACCCCAACCTGAGCATAGTTACCAAGTATTGCATAGATATGATCCTATAGGCTAAAAATCTTAGGACCCCATTAATTCCTGTTTTAAATGATAGTTGTCTAAATTGCTGTATTTTTCTTTAAAGACTAATTAGCTTAATTATGTTCGGCCGGGACCCACTGTTGTTGACCTCGAGGGGTGCCTAACACCTTCCCCTAAAGGTAATTTTGAGCCCTTACCCGATCTCTAGTGATGCAAACTAGTTTCATGAGTTAATTACTCTAGGTGCCCTAACGCACCTTAATCTGTTAGGTGTCGACTCTTCAAATCCCATATCACATCCCAAAAGGAAGGGAGTTGTCTCAGAAAATGTCGAAACCCCGGACTCCGCGAGGAAAATGGGGGGGACGAAAATAATGGCCACGACCACCTGGGGCACCGTAGGATGCCTGAAGTGCTGAATGGAATGGCCTGGAAGGATGGCCTCTACAATAAGTACCCCTGCCTCCAGGTGAGGCACCGTTGAATCCACCAGAATGGCGAGGTCTCTTGTATGACCCCTGACCTCCCAATCCAAGAACCATCTCAACTCGTCGGGCCATATTGGCCGCATCCTGGAAAAAGATCTCTCTCCCCGTCTCAAGCCATCTGCAATTTGATAGGCTGAGCAAGACGCTCAATAAATCTCCTAACTCTCTCTCTCTCTCTCTCTCTGTGGGGAGAAGAAGAATAGCATGACGGTCCAAATACACGTACCGCATCTCATACTGAGTAACAGTCATGTTTCCCTGCTGGAGATGCTTGAACTGATAGCCGCGCTCCTCTCTCGTAGTGATAGGCAGAAACTTCTCCAAGAAGAGATGTGAAAACTGATCCCAAGTGAGGGCAGGCGATCCAGCTGGTCTAGTCAATAAATAATCCCTCCACCATTTCTTGGTGGAACCCGTGATCTGAAAAGCATCAAAGTCGATCCCATTCCAAAATACCTATGTTCCGAAGAACCTCATGGAAGCTATCAAGATACTCCTGGGGTCCTCTGAAGTGGCACTGCTGAAATGAACTGGGAAAAGCTTGATAAACCTATCCAATCTCCACAAAGCATCGGAGGACATAGCTTCCGCATCAACGGGTGGTGCTGCAGCAATTGGCTGAACTACCCCAACTAGATGAGCTGCTGGGGTTTGAAACTAGGGCGCCATCTGCTCCGGAGTATGACTGGAAGGAGTCTGGGCTCCTCTTCTAGCCTGATATACAGCCGGTGCCATGGGGAATGCGCCAGTCTGGGCCACACTCTCCATAAGGCCCACTAATCGGACAAAAGCATCTCGGAGCACTAGGGTGGAAATAAACCCCTCAGGGACCTGAGCTGGTCCGGCGAGAATAGCATGAGCTGGAGCCTCCTCATCGAACTCAACCAAAGGCTCCACGGCTGGGGCTGCTGCTTGAGCTCTTCCCTGCCTCTGCCTCGTCCTCTAACACGACCTCGACCTCTACCCCTCGTAGGAGCTGCTGCTGGAGGTTCTGACTGCTGATCAACGGAAGAAGCGGTACGTGTTCTCTCCATTTGCGAGAGAATAACAACATAAGATTTTAATCAGTATTGGGATAACAAGAACCGCACGACAGAGTTGAATAAAAGTGAACATGTTCCTAACTCCATAGCCCCTAGGATATAAGCACAGACATCTCCGTACCAATCCCTCATACTCTACTAAGCTTGTCCATGAATTGTGAGACCTAAGAAACCTAATGCTCTGATACCAACTTGTCACGACCCGAATTCCCACCATCGGGACCGTCATGGCGCCTAACACTGCACTTGCTAGGCAAGCCAACATTAGAAGTTTGAAACTTAATAATCTTATAAAATACTGAGAACTACTACAACTTAAAGCATAATAAGAAAAGTAAGAAACGAAACTAGCATAATAATATTGCGCATGGAAAATAAATATGTCTAGCTACCCAGGGTGCCACTACCCGAGTTGCCCTTCGAAAAGGTATCGTGACGGAACCTAGTCTCTATGACTAGGTAAGCCTAAATTTGCAGAAAAATAATAGGAACAATAAAATAAAGACAGAAAAGAACTTAAGTAGATATAACATAGCTGCTCAGCATGTACAATTTCACTTCCCCAAAACCCGGAATGTCACAACAGTCACAAGCTCTATACTAAATGTAGCTCTATACAATGAAGTAGTAAAAAATGCGTAAGTCCTCTATGCATATACTAGATTAGAAGGGGGACTCGTGGGATTCTACGGATGCGGCAGAATTACCTCGCGGTCTCCTGGCAGCTGCTAGAACAACTCCTAGCCACGATACTGGGTTCTGGTACCTGAATCTGCCCATGGAAAACATGCGCAGGAAAGGGCGTGAGTACTCCACAATTGGTACCCAGTAAGTGCCAAGCCTAACCCCAGTCAAGTAGTGACGAGGTCAGGTTAAGGCTCTATTGGAGGTTTATAGTAAAAAAGTTTAAAATTTGACAGAGAGATACAATGAGCTAAGGCAAATCGGTAGAAAAAATGAGCTAAAAGAACATAATAACAGGGAGCCCTTGGCTCAGCACAACATATGTCACAGTAACAATGTATGCAATGCAATACAGGGGGAAAGCTCCCGGAATCTCGTCCGTAGTCCCAATTTAAATATGCAATGCAGTACGGGGGAAAGCTACCGGAATCTCGTCCATAGTCCCAATTAAAATATGCTATGCAGTACAGGGGGAAAGCTCCCAGAATCTCGTCCGTAGTTTCAATTTAAATATGCAATGCAGTACAGGGGGAAAGCTCCCGGAAACTCATCTGTAGTCCCAATTTAAATATGTAATGTAACGCAAACCGAATAGAATTTTTATTTAAAACAATTCAGGAACGATCATAGGAAAGAATATGGATAAAACTACCTAAACATGGTACACAAAGTAATAACTAGGGAATGTTCAAGTAAAACAGGTAGGCATGCTATTTCCTAATCTAAACTACATATTCAATACATGAGACGGTGAAATCGGAATGAAATGCTTTAAGTCATGGAGGGAAAAATGGAGTCTTAGCAACAATGGCCCATGTACGTACTCGTCACCTCACGTATACGGCGCCCAAATAACATAAAACAGTGTTAAAATAGCCTAAGGGGAAATCCCCAACATAGAGTTAGGCAAGCCACTTACCTCGACTGCGCTACTCAACTCAAAACCACCCTCTTCCCACGAGTATCCGACTCCGGGTGGACCATATCTAATCAATTAGATTGCATAATGTAAATATCACGTTAAGGAATCAAAATGGAAAATTAGTTCGAAGTTAATACGCGAAATTAGGAAATTTTCCCAAAAAGTACCCCGGGCCCACGTCTCGAAATTGGCTAATAATTATAAATTTCGGACATCCATTCACTCACGAGTCTAACGATATAAGAATTACTCAAATCAGATGTCAAAATCCCAATCAAAACTCAAGAATTCGCCTAGGAAATCTATCCAATTTTTCCACCAAAATTTCGAATTTAAAGGCTAGATTAAAGAGTGAAGTCGTGGAAATTATTCAAAATTGGGTAAAAATCACTCACCCAAGTTGCCTAGGTGCAAAACCCTCCAAAAATCACACTTCCCGAGCTCTCAAGTTCAAAAATGTGAAAATAGTTCAAACCCTGAAATTTGGGTCTTTAAATGTTCTGCCCAGCTATTTGTTCTGTGCGATCGCGTGCTTCTAGTCGCGATCGCGAAGAGTATTCCAACACGCGCCTAAAATTGCTCTACGCAAACGTAGTGTACAGTTCGCGATCATGGACCTTAACCACTCAAAGCTACGCGATCGCGGTTGGCTTCACGCGACCGTGTAGAACAATACTCAAAACTCCAGCTTCCTAAGGTATTCTATGCGATCGCGACATGGACTATGCGAACGCGGAGACTAGACTGCCCAAGCACTGCGATCACGGAGAAACTTGTGCGATCGCATACAACAAATTTCATGCCTGCCTCAGCTTACCCTATGCAATCACGGATGATTTCACGCGATCGCGATGAACAAAAATTTGTTGTTGTAAAACCAGAAAACCAGCAATAAGCTTAAGGACAAATTTGCCCGTTTAAGCACCCGAACCACACCTGAGGCACGCGGGACCTCAACCAAACCTACCAACCAATCCTAATACCTTATTCGAACTTAGTCGATCCTTCAAAAGACCTCTCATAACATCAAAATCATCATTTGTGCAAAGATTCAAGCCTAAGAACTTATGAAATTTAAAAATCTATATCTGATATCGAACAATGTCAAAACTCATCCGAATGACCTCAAATTTTACACACGGGTCATAAATGACACCACGGACCTGCTATCACTTTCGTAATTCCATTCCGAGCTCTATATGAAAATTTCACCTATCGACCAAAATCATCGAAATTCTAACTTTCGCCAATTCAAGCCTAACGCTACTACAGATCTCGGAAACACATTCTGAACATGCTCTTAACTCCGAAATCACCCAACGGAGCTAATGTAGTTGACAAATATCCATTCCAGATCCGTCTTCAAATAGTTCTAACTACGGCCCGATTTCTAAAGCTAAAATTCACATTTAAGGACTATGTGTCTTAAATCCCTCTGAATTTCACCACTCAACATTCCGACAAGTTCCAAAAGTAGAAATAGACATAGGAGAAGCAGTTATTAGGGGATTAGGGCTCTAACTCTCAAACCGACCGACCGGGTCGTTACATCCTCCCCCTCTTAAAAAAATTGTTCGTCCTCGAACGAGTATTTATGACATACCTGAAGCTGCGAAAAGATGAGGGTACTGAATGCGCATATCCTGCTCGGTCTCCCAATTCGCCTCTTTGACCGGATGACCCCTCCACTTAACCTTTACTAATGCAATATTCTTTGACCTGAGCTTTCTGACCTGTCTATCCAATATAGCTATTGGCTCCTCGACATATGATAAATCCTTGTCCAACTGGACTTAACTGAAATCCAAAACATGGGTCGGGTCACCATGATACTTTCGGAGCATAGAGACGTGGAATACCGGATTAACTCCTGCTAGGTTGGGAGGCAAGGCAAACTCATAAGCAACCTCCCCAACCCGCCGTAATACCTCAAAAGGGCCAATAAACCTCGGACTCAGCTTAACCTTCTTCCTGAACCTCATGACACCCTTCATAGGCGATACCTGAAGCAAAACCCGATCACCAGCCATAAATGCCAAATCACAAACCTTCCAGTCCGCGTAGCTCTTATGCCTGGACTGAGCTGTACGAAGCCTTTCCTGAATAACCTTCACCTTGTCCAGGGCATCCTGGACCAAATCTGTACCCAACAATCGGGCCTCGCCCGACTCAAACCATCCCACTGGAGACCTGTACCGCCTACCATATAAAGCCACATACGGTGCCATCTGAATGCTAGACTGGTAGCTATTATTATAAGCAAAGTCTGCAAGTGGCAAGTATCGGTCCCATGACCCTCCAAAATCCATCACACAGACACGACATATCCTTAAGAATTTGAATCGTACGCTCGGACTGTCCGTCCGTTTGAGGGTGAAAGGTTGTGCTCAACTCCACCCTGGTGCCTAACTCCTGCTGAACGACTCTCAAGAACGTGAAGTAAACTGTGTACCTCTATCTGAAATGATAGATAATAGAATACCGTGGAGGCGAACAATCTCCCTGATATAAATCTCCGCCAACCTCTCGAAGGAGTATGTAGTCAACACCGGAATGAAATGGGCTAACTTGGTCAGCCGATCCACAATCACCCAAATAGCATCGAACTTCTTCAAAGTCCGAGGACTCCAACCACGAAGTCCATGGTGATCTGCTCCCTCTTCCACTCTGGAAGCTCAATATGCTGAAGTAACCCTCCCGGTCTCTGATGCTCATATTTGACTTGCTGACAGTTGAGACACTTGGCTACAAACTCCACTATATCCTTTTTCATCCTTCGCCACCAATAGTGTTGTCTCAGATCCTGGTACATCTTCGTGGTACCCGAGTGGACGGAATACCGCGAGCTATGGGCCTCTTCAAGAATCAACTCCCGAAGCCCGTCTACATTGGGCACATAGATACGTCCATGCATCCTCATCATGCCATCATCACCAATAGTCACATCCCTGGCATCACCCCATCGAACTCTATCCTGAAGGACCAGATGAGTAGGATCGTCATACTGGCGCTCTCTGATACGGTCATAGAGAGAAGATCAAGAAACACACAAGCTAATACCCGGAAATGCTATGAAAGATTCAATCTCACAAACTGACTGGCTAAGGACTGAACATCCAAGGCAAAGGGCCTCTCAACTGCCGGAAGATATGCCAAACTCCCCAAACTCTTCGCCCGGTGACTCAAGGCGTCGGCCACCACATTGGCCTTTCCAGGGTGGTATAATGTAGTGATTTCATAGTCCTTTAGTAACTCCAACCATATCCGCTGGCGCAAATTGACGTCCTTATTCTTGAATATGTGCTGCAAATTCCGGTGATCTGTGAAAATCTCACAGGGAACACCGTATAAATAATAACTCCATATCTTCAGAGCGTGAACAATCGCAACCAACTCGAGATGATTAACTGGATAGTTCTTCTCATGCACCTTCAACTATCTGGATGCGTAGGCAATCACCCTACCGTCCTGCATCAACACCGCTCCGAGGGACAATCCTCGAAGCATCAAAATAGACTATATAGGACCCTGAACCTGTAGGCAATACTAACACCGGAGCGATAATTAGGGCTGTCTTGAGCTTCTGAAAGCTCTCCTCGCACTCCTCAATCCACCTGAACGGAGCACCCATTTGAGTCAACCTAGTCATCGGTGCTGCAATGGATGAGAATCCTTCCACAAAACGGCGATAATACCCAGCCAAACCAAGGAAACTGCGGATCTCAGTAGCTGAAGACGGTCTAGGCCAACTCTGCACTGCCTGCACCTTCTTTGGATCTACCTTGATCCCATCACAAGACACCACATGTCCTAAGAATGCCATAGAATCAAGCCAAAATTCGCACTTAGAAAATTTGGCATACAATTTCTTTTCCCTTAAAGTTTGAAGCACAGTTCTCAAATGCTGCTCATGGTCCTCCTAGGACCGAGAATATACCAAGATGTCATCAATGAACACGATGACGAAGGAATCAAGATAAGGCCGGAATACGCTGTGCATCAAGTGCATAAAGGCTGCTGGGGTATTGGTCAGCCCAAATGACATAACAAGGAACTCATAGTGGCCATATCTGGTCCTGAAGGCAGTCTTCGGGTTGTCCGGCTCCCGAATCTTCAACTGTTGATAGCCCGAACGCAGATCGATCTTAGGGAATACCTTGTCACCCTGTAACTGGTCAAACGAATCATCAATGTGAGGAAATGGGTACCTGTTCTTCACTGTAACCTTATTTAGCTGCCAATAATCAATACACATATGCATTGAACCATCATTTTTCTTCACAAACAATACCGGAGTACCCCAAGGTGATACACTGGGCCTGATGAAACCCTTATCAAGCAACTCATGTAACTGCTCCTTGAACTCCTTCAACTCAGGAGGAGCAATGCAATAGGGAGGAATGTAAATGGGCTGAGTGCACAGTAACAAATCAATTCCAAAATCAATATCTCTGTTAGGCGGCATACCCAGAAGATCAGCTAGAAAAACATCAGGATGGTCCCGCACAACTGGAACTGACTCAACTGTAGGGGTATCAACACTAATATCTCTCACATAGGCTAAATACGCGTCACACCCCTTCTCAACCATCCGCTGAGCCTTGAGAAAAGAAATGACGCGGCGGGGAGTATACTCTAAGGAACCTCTCCACTCTAACCTCGCTAAACCTAGCATAGCCAGCATCACAGTCTTAGCGTGACAATCAAGAATAGCACAATGAGGTGACAACAAGTCCATGCCCAAGATAACATCAAAGTCTACCATACTGAGTAATAAAAGATCAGCCTTGGTCTCAAAACCACTGATACAAATCAAATGCGAACGATATACGCGGTCCACAACAAGAGAATCTCCCAAGGGAGTAGAAACATAAACGGGGGAACTCAAAGAATTCCGAGATATCCCAGATGTGAAGAAAAATAAGAAGACACATACGAATACATAGAACCTGGATCAAATAATACCGATGCATCCCTATTAAAAACAGGAACAATACCTGTGATGACTGAATCTTAAGCAACGACCTCTGAACGGGCTGGAAGAGCATAGTACCTGGCCTGTCCTCCCCCTCTAGGGCGACCTTGACCTCCCCGACCTCCACCTCGAGCTTTCTGAGAAGGTAGGGTAGCAACTGGGGCTGGAAGAATAACTGGAGGACCCGGTGGAGCACGTGGGCCCTGATAAGTCTGAGATGGTGCACCCCTCCTAGCTCTGGGGCAATCTCTGATCACGTGCGAGGGTCACCACACTCAAAACAATCCCTCGTAGGGAGTGGCGGCTGATGCTGACTCTGAACTGGCCTGCTGTAATGGCAGGTGTTAGCACCTCGAGTAGGAGGCACACTAGATACTGGTGGTGCATAATAAGGCTCCGAAGGTCTAGGATGAGCTGGAATACCACTGGTTGCTGGAAGAGCTGAATGAACGGGGTGACTCACAAAACACCTACCATAGCGTGCTGCTGGTGCATGAACTCCTAAAAAATGACCAGTCTCTCGAGACCTTTTGGCCTCTCTCTCCTCCATGATGAAACCCTTATCAAGCAACTCATGCAACTGCTCCTTCAACTCCTTCAACTCAGGAGGAGCCATGTGATAGGGAGGAACGTAAATGGGCTGAGTTCCCAGTAACAAATCAATGCCAAAATCAATATCTCTATTGGGCGGCATACCTGGAAGATCAACTGGAAAAACATCGGGATGGTCCCGCACAACTGGAACTGACTCAATTGTAGGGGTATCAACACTAAAATCTCTCACATAGGCTAAATACGCGTCACACCCCTTCTCCACCATCCGCTGAGCCTTAAGAAAAGAAATGACTCGGCGGGGAGTATACTCTAAGGAACCTCTCCACTCTAACCTCGGTAAACCTGGCATAATCAGCGTCACGATTTTAGCGTGACAATCAAGAATAGCATAATGAGGCGACAACAACTCCATGCCCAAGATAACATCAAAGTCTACCATACTGAGTAATAACAGATCAGCCTTGGTCTCAAAACCATTGATAACAATCAAAAACGAACGATATACGCAGTCCACAACAGGATAATCTCCCACGGGAGTAGAAACATAAACGGGGGAACTCAAAGAATCTCGAGATATCCCCAGATGTGAAGCAAAATAAGAAGACACATACGAATACGTAGAACCTGGATAAAATAATACCGATGCATCCCTATGAAAAATAGGGACAATACCTTTGATGACTGAATCTGAAGCAACGACCTCTAAACGAGCTGGAAGAGCATAGTACCTGGCATGTTCTCCCCCTCTAGGGCAATCTCGACCTCCCCGACCTCCACCCTGGACTTTCTGAGAAGGTGGGGTAGCAGCTGGGGCTGGAAGAATAGCTGGAGGACCCGGT
Organism: Nicotiana rustica; assembly: GCA_005239535.1. Lineage (NCBI taxonomy): Eukaryota > Viridiplantae > Streptophyta > Magnoliopsida > Solanales > Solanaceae > Nicotiana > Nicotiana rustica. Next base: position 85,912 of record ML531410.1, read on the forward strand.
GGAGCACGTGGGCCCTGATAAGTCTGAGATGATGCACCCCTCCTAGCTCTGGGGCAATCTCTGATCACGTCACCACACTCAAAACAATCCCTTGAAGGATGTGGCGGCTGATGCTGACTCTGAGCTGGCCTGCTGTAATGGCAGGTGTTAGCACCTCGAGGAGGAGGCACACTAGATACTGGTTGTGCATAATAAGGCTCCTAAGGTCTAGGATGAGCTGGAATACCACTGGCTGCTGGAAGAGCTGAATGAACGGGGTGACTCACAAAACACCTACCATAGCATGCTGCTGGTGCATGAACTCCTGAAAAATGACCAGTCTCTCGAGACCTTTTGGCCTCTCACTCATCCCTGTCCCGGGTTAACATACTCTCAATCGTCTGAGCAATACTCACGGCTTGTTGGTAAGTGATATCTGTCTCCAACTCTCTGGCCATACTGGTCCGAATACTGGGGTGTAGTCCCTCATTGAAGCGTCGAACCCTCTCTCTGATCGTGACAACTAAGGCTGGTGCGTGAGGAGCCAAGTCAGTGAAACAGACTGCATACTCTAGCACAGTCATGGTACCCTTGCATAACTGCTCAAACTCTGCACGCCAAGTATCCTTGAGGCTCCGTGGGAAAAACTCCAGTAAGAACATCTCTGAGACTGATACCAAGTAAGTGAAGCTGCCTCGTCCGGACTACTCAGCTCAAAGGCACACCACCACTAATAAGCCGCTCCCCTCAGCTGGAAAGCGGTGAAAGAAACCCCATTCGTCTCCGTAATATCCATAGTGCGGAGAATGCGATGACACTCCTCAAGAAAACACATAGCATCATCTGAAACTAGTCCGCTGAACTCAGATGGGTGGTACTTCTTGTACCTTTCAAGTCGGAGCTGATCTGACTCAGAAGTAGCTACCCTAGCCTCATGCTGAGCTGGAGCCATTGGGGGCATATGGATATACTCTAGAACCTGCCCAACGTGGACCCTCTGCTCAGGAGTACGGGCTGTGGGAGTCTGTGCCCCTCCCCTGACCTGGGATGTAGCTGGATCTATCGGGAGTGGTCCCGCCTGAGATAGAGTGCTGAAGGCACTCAGGAACTAGGCCAAAGCCTCCTGGAGGGCTGGAGTAATATTAGGGACCTCATGTGCCCCTCCAACTGTAGCTGTTGGGGGGCTCCTCCGTTTCTGCTCTCGCCGGTGCTCGGGCTGCACCGCGTGCTCGTCCTCTACCCCGGCCCCTGCCTCATGTGGCTCTGGCTGGGGGATTGGGTGCTTGATCATCATTACGTTTGGTACGGGTCCGCACCATCTGCGAGCAAGAGTAGAATAGAATTTAGAATTTTGATGACAGTAACTAGAACAACAAGGAATTCCAAAGAATATGATTGTTCTTAACAATTACATAGCCTCTCGAACATAGATACGGAAGTCTCCGCACCTATCCGCGAGACTCTAATAAACCGGCTTGTGACTGGTGTTTCCTATTAACCTAGACACTCTGATACCAACTTGTCACGACCCGAGTTTCCCTCCGAAAAGGTATCGTGACGCACCTAGTCTCTACGACTAGGTAAGCCTAAATTTGTGGAAAAATAATAGGAACAATAAAATAAAGACAGAAAAGAACTTAAGTAGATATAACATAGCTGCTCGGCATGTACAATTTCACTTCCCCAAAATCCGGAATGTCACGACAGTCACAAGCTGTGTACTAAATGTAGCTATATACAACGAAATATTAGAAAATTCATAAGTCCTCTATGCCTATACTATAGTAGAAGGGGACTCGTGGGATTTTGCGGACGCGACAACATTACCTCGCAGCCTCCGGGCAGCTGCTAGAATGACTCCTAGCCACGATACTGGGTGTTGCTACCTGGATCTGCACATGTAAAACATGCGCATAAAAGGGCATGAGTACTCCAAAATTGGTACCTAGTAAGTGCCAAGCCTAACCCCAGTCAAGTAGTGACGAGGTAAGGTTAAGGCTCTACTTGAGGTTTATAGTAAAACAGTCTAAAATTTGACAGAGAGATACAATGAGCTAAGGCAAATCGGTAGGAACAATAAGCTAAAAGAACATAATAATAGGGAGCCCTCGGCTCAACACATCATATGTCACAGTAACAACGTATGCAATGCAGTACAGGGGGAAAGCTCCCGGAATCTCGTCTGTAGTCCTAATTTAAATATGCAATGCAGTACAGGGGGAAAGCTCCCGGAATCTCCTCCGTAGTCCCAATTTAAATATGCTATGCAGTACAGGGGGAAAGCTCCCGGAATATCGTCTGTAGTCCCAATTTAAATATGCAATGCAGAACAAGGGGAAATCTCCCAGAATCTCGACGTAGTCCCAATTTAAATATGTAATACAGTGCAAATACCGAATACAATTTTTATTTAAAACAATTCAGGAACGATCACAAGAAAAAATATGGATAAAACTACCTAGACATGGTTCACAGAGTAATAACTAGGGAAAGTTCAAGTAAAACAGGTAGGCATGTTATTTCCTAATCTAAACTACATAGTCAATACACGAGACAGTGAAATAGGAATGAAATTATTTAAGTCATGGAGGGGAAAATGGAGTCTTAGAAACAATGGCCCATCTATGTACTCGTGACCTCACGTACACGGCGCCCAAATAACATAAAACAGTGTTAAAATAGCCTAAGGGGAAATCCCCAACACAGAGTTAGGCAAGCCACTTACCTCGACTGTGCTACTCAACTCAAAGCCACGCTCTTTCCACGAGTATCCGACTCTGGGTGGCCCAAATCTAATCAATCATTGCATAATGTAAATATCACTTTAAGGAATCAAAATGGCAAATTAGTTCGAAGCTAATACCCGAGATTAGGAAATTTACCCAAAAAGTCCCCCAGGTCCACGTCTCGAAATCGGGTGAAAATTATAAATTCTGGACACCCATTCACTCACGAGTCTAACTACATAAGAATTACTCAAATCGGATGTCAAAATCCCAATCAAAAGTCAAGAATTCGGCCTAGGAAGTCTATCCAATTTTTCCCAAATTTTTCCACCAAAATTTCAAATTTAAAGGCTAGATTAAAGAGTAAAGTCATGGAAATTAGTCTAAATCGGGTAGAAATCACTCACTCAAGTTGCCAAGGTGCAAAACCCTCCAAAAATCGTACTTCCCGATCTCTCAAGTTAAAAAATGTGAAAATATTTCAAACCCTCGAATTTGGGTCTTTAAATGTTCTGCCCAGCTATTTGTTCTATGCGAACGCGTACTTCTAGTCGCAATTGCGAAGAATATTCCAACACGCGCCTAAAATTCCTCTACGCGAACGCAACGTACAGTTCGCGATCGCGGACCTTAACCACTCAAAGCTACGCGATCACGGTTGGCTTCACGCGACCGCGTAGAACAATATTCAAAGCTCCAGCTGCCTAAGGTATTCTATGCGATCGCGACATGGACTATGCGAACGCGGAGACTAGACTGCCCAAGCACTGCGATCGCGGAGCAACTTGTGCGATTGCATAAAACAAATTTCATGCCTGCCTCAACTTACCCTATGCGATCGCGGATGAACTCATGCGATCGCGATGAACAAAGGACTGCTGCTGTAAAACTAGAAAACCTGCAATAAGCTTAAGGCCAAATTTTCCCATTTGAGCACCCGAACCACACCCGAGCACCCGGGACCTCAACCAAACCTACCAACCAATCCTAATATGTCATTAGAACTTAGTCGAGCCTTCAAAACACCTCTCATAACATCAAAATCATCATTTGTGCATAGATTCAAGCCTAAGAACTTATGAAATTTAAAAATCTGTATCCGATGCCGAACCACGTCAAAACCCATCCGAATGACTTCAAATTTTACACACGGGTCATAAATGACACCACGGACCTGCTGTCACTTCCAGAATTCCATTCCAAGCCCGATATCAAAAATTCACCTATCGACCAAAATCGCCGAAATTCTAACTTTCGCCAATTCAAGCCTAACTCTACTACAGATCCTGAAAACACATCCCGAACACGCTCCTATCCTCAAAATCACCCAACGGAGCTATAAGAGTCAACGAAATTCCGTTCTGGATCCGTCTTCACATAGTTCTAACTACGCCCCGATTTCTAAAGCTAAATTTCACATTTAAGGACTATGTGTCCTAAATCCCTCTGAATTTCACCACTCAACGTTCCGACAAGTTCCAAAAGAAGAAATAGACATATGAGAAGCAGTTATTAGGGGATCGGGGCTCTAACATTCAAAACGACCGACCGGGTCGTTACCACTTTTCCCTTAGAATTCATTTCCAAGCCACTCGTATCTAGTCACAATTAGCTTAATACCATCAATTATTGCTAAGTGAATCAACTTTAATGAATAGTTACCGATTTCTAAAATTTTCCCAAAAGAAGTTAAAAACCGATCTCGGGCTAGCTTGGTCCAAACTCGAGGTTCAGACCAAAATCCGTTTACCCATTCACCCCCGAGCCCGAATATGAAATTAGTTCTGGAATTCGACCCCAAATCGAGGTCTAAATCCCCAATTTTGTAAAATTCCCAATTCTCCTAAAATCCCTAATTCTCCTAAAATCCCTAATTTCTACCCTTAAAGAACAAGATTTAGGCCTAGAAATCTAATGGGTGTTGATGGAAATTGAAAGGAATAAGTTTAGGAACACGAACCTATAAAATATGAAATTTTGGTCAAATCCCGTTTTAGAGTCTGTTTTAAAACACTGGACAGGCCTTCATCGCGTTCGCGAGAGGCTTGTCACGATACAGCGGCCTAAGGCCTTCGCGTTTGCGAGCCCTTCTACGCGTTCGCGTAAGGCAACTCCCCCCAAGACATTGCGTCGTGACCCAGTGGTCGCGTTCGCATAGACGAACGTGACTCCCCTTCCCCAGGTCCCTTAATCATCGCGTTCGCTGAAGACTGATCGCATTCGCAAAGGGTACCATCCCCAGTGCTCCGCGTTCACGACCAGTACTTCGCGTTTGTGAAGAAGAACTTTCCCCTCAGCCTGGTTTACACTTCGCGATCACGAGAGAGGCTTCGCAATTGCGAAGCACAAAACTCTTGTGCACCAGCACCAGCAAAAACATCAGAAAGTTCAAAGTTTGAAACATCCCGTAGCCTATCCGAAACTCACCAGAGTCCTCGGGGCTCCAAACCAAACATGTACGCAAGTCTGAAAACATCATACAGACTTGCTCGTGCGATCAAATCGCTAAAATAACACCTAAAACTACGGATTTAGCATCAAAATCAATGAAATTCCCAAGAACTCCTAAAGTTTCTATTTTCTCAGCCAAGGGTCCGAATTACATCATATAAACTCCGATTCTCACCAAATTTCGCAGACATGGTTTAGATATTATAACGGACCTGTACCGGGCTCCGAAACAAAAATACGGGCCCGATACCATCAGAGTCAAGCATAAATCACATACTTTAAAATCATAAATTTTCTGAAATTCAATTTTAGTTAAAAATTCATTTCGGGTTATGAACCTCGAAATTTGATTCTGAACATACGCCCAGATCCCATATTTTATAACGGACCCACCGGGACCGTTGGAACACGGGTCCAGGTCCGTTTGCTCAAAACATTGATCAAAGTCAATTAAAATCATTTTAAATTTCAAAAATTATTATTTCTTCTATTTTTCACATAAATGCTTTCCGGAATTACGCCCGGACTGCGCACGCAAATCGAGAAGGATAATTATAAGATTTTTAAGGCTAATGGGCGTGGAATAAAATCCTAAAATACAAGATGACCCCTTGGGCCATCACAATTATACCTATGACATCTTTTTATATTTCAAAAAGATTCCTAAACCAATGGTGTCTTTAAGTTTAGTGATAGATTAATTTGGACTCTAAAGAGTCTTTTAGGATAATGAGGAAAAGGTGGGGTTGCGAAATTATTGAGAACATTAGGAACTTAGAAATTTTAAGGCAAAGAGTAAGATGTAAGGAGATGCTCAGGGGAAACGATCGAGATACTGCAATTCCGGGGCAATGAAAAAAAATTATCGTAGTAGTTTTTGCAAAAATAAGTCTCAGTACGCTTGTGTTTCAACAATAAATATTAAAGAACAGGGGTTAACAGGCCCAAATATTGGATTGTATTTGTCACTATATATTTTCTCACACAAATAACTAGGTATTTGACTTTCAGGAGAGATATTAATATTGTAAATAAATCAAGATGGAGTAACCAAAGAATCAAAAGGAAATATACACCCAAAATATTATCTATAAAGAAAGTATTAGATAAGATACGATCTTACTACATATTTCTATGATAAAAATAGATATACTATCCAATTAACTTAACTAAATTACTTAAATTTTGATTTTGCTTCTTCGTTTTTCACTTCAATTGCTATATTAAAGGATACATATAAATAATTGATTAAATATTTACATGCAAGGCACTTACATGAAAATTAATATTATTATAAAAACACGAATACAATGTTGATAGACCAAAATAATAATTTTCACTAAAAGGCATAAGAAGATGACACAACTGGAAGTAATGCACATCAAAATAAAGAGTTTTAATTATAATAGAAATTGTACTTAGTATTAAGATTTTGCCTGAAATATACCTAATTTGTAATGGGTTCCAATAATTTTTTCCTTTTTTTACAAGAACGGTATTAACTATTTCAATAGTTTTAGTTTGATTAGGAGTAAAAGGCTTCTTCGTCAAATTTTGTTATTCTCTTACTTCAATTTTAAAGCAAGACCCATTGCCTTAATACTGGATAAAATATCCTTTTTTACATTATTCTTCACATAACTTTGTAGTTCATATTTTTGTCACGAACCAATTTCTATTTAGGTGGCGACCAACATCTATGTTTGGCAAACAACATTCATCAGCTAATGGGTTTTATTTATTTTACCAAAACATTTCCAACAGTTACTTAGCTTAAATGTAAAACATTCGATAATAATGAATAATTAAGGCAAATTAAAGCTGAAATGACCAACAGAAGTCGTAATTAAGTAACTACATCCGAAAAGAATAGTCTACTAATATGTGTGCCAGGAACTAGTGTCACAAGTATATGGGCATCTAGTAGAATGTGCAAAAGAATATATCTATCCTGCTGCCTGAAATAGGATAGACAGAAAAAAACAAAAGAGGAGACTCCAACACGTAGCTGGACGACATCAGAAGGGAGTAGCTCACCGTGGAATCTCGGCCAAATATCAAGAACACGCGCCGGACGGGTAGCTAGATGCTCTTGCCTCAGATCCTGTACAATTAAGTACATAAGTGTAGTGTGAGTATATAAACAATATGTACCCAGTAAGTATCCAGTCTAACCTCAAAGAAATGGTGACGAGGGGTCGACTTGACACTTACTAGGCCAAAGAATATATTTAAGTATGAGCTAAGCATGGATATTAAGAATAATTAGCAGATAATAACAGGAAGCGACAAATCTATATATATATATATATATATATATATATA
>ML531410.1:94380-107451 GCA_005239535.1 Nicotiana rustica
TTTCAGTTTCTGTCATTTCGGTTGACAATTTATATTCCAAGGAATTTAAAACAGCTTAAAAATTACAGAAAAATGCCAAGCAAATAGCATGCGCATATAATGCCGAGGACATACGGCCCGATCCAACAAGATAATAAAATGTGCACTATCGGAGGGTCGAACAGCGTGAACCATAGATGCATCTATTACCCCGCTCGTGAATCATACATGTGACATGGTCAAATATAAATAAACACATCAAATATTCAATCAAGAATTTATCAAGAAAGCAATTACCCAAGAAGTTTTCAACTCTTCTTTAACAGTCAAGAAAATGATGTTTAACCTTTTAAAAATTCATTTGCTTCGTTATAATCTAAGAAAGTTAGTTTGAAAATATAGTTTCAAGTATGACAAGTAAAGCATGCTTTTGGGTCCTAGACTACCCGGACTTAGCAAAGAAGTAGCTACGCATGGACTCTCGTCACATCGTCCGTGTGTATGTCCAACAATTAGTAACATGTATTTAATTATTTCGCCTATGAGAATAATTCCCTCTTACAAGGTTAGAAAGGAGACTTACCTTGGTCCAAAGCTTACTTCCGAGCTCAACAATGCTCTCAAACCCTCAAACTGGAGCCGGACAATCCAAAACTATTCAAATAAGGTAAAAACTAATCAATATAAGCTCCAAAATCCTAACTTCCGCTATTAGAGTTATTACCCAACACAGATTACAAGATTTCTAAAACTTACCCCCGGGACTACGTACCTAGCTTCCGGAAATTTTCGAAGTAAATCGTTACCCATAACTTTAAGATCAAGAATATGTGATTTTTACTAGATTGCATAAAATTTTTCGTGAAATCTCATTTTTATCAAAACCCTAGGTTTTACTCTAAACCCATAATTTTCAGTAACTTACATGCTAAAATATACCCATAAACTATGTATTAAACTCACATGAGGTAGAATTTACTTACCTCACAAGCCTAGGTCAAAATCCTCTTCTCAAGAGCTCTCCAAGTCGCTCAAAGTTGAAATAAATGACACATAAATGCCTAAGTCCTGTTTTTAAAATAACCTTACTGCCTCCAGTTCTTTCGCACCTGCGACGCATGGATCGCCTCTGCGGTCTCGCTTTTGCGGACCATCGTCTGCATCTGCGGAAAGAGGAAGGGCTGGCTAGGATCACACCTGTGGACAAGTGCACACTCTTGCGGTTCCGCTTCTGCGGAATAGGAACCGCATCTTCGGAACCTAGGCTCCGCTTCTTGGGCCGCATCTGTGCAGCTTCGCCCGCAGCTCTGGCTGCCCAACCGCAGGTGCGGTCGCACCAGAACTGGTGCACCAGCAGCTCATTTGAACTTAGACTCGACTCGCGCGACGTCCGAATGGCATCCGGGGCACCTGAGGCCCCGTCCAAACATACCAACAAGTTCTAAATCATGAAACGGACTCGCTCGAAACTTTGGAATGCCCGAAACAACATTAGAACTAAGAATCACACCCTAAAACCAATTGGATCAAACTTATGAACTTTAAGTTCCTCAATCTACTTCCAACACGCAGAAAAGTACTTATACTACTTGGAATGATACCAAATTTTGCGTGCAAGTCTTAAATGACATTATATAATTATTCCCGGTCTCAAAATTCCGTTTGGACCTCGATATCATCAAAATACGTTCCAACACACAATTATAGAACTTAAAAAACTTCAAGAATCTAATTTTCACTATTTGCGCTGAAGCGCTCCTGGGTCATCCAAAACCCGTTCCGAAAATACACCCAATTTTGAAATCATCATACGAACCTATTGAAACCGTAAAATATCGATTCCGAGGTCGTTTTCTAAAAATGTTGACCAAAGTCAAAATTGGCCTTTTAAGCCAACCTTAAGGAACCAAGTGTTCCGATTCCAACCCAAAGTCTTTCAAATCCCGAACCAACCATCCCCGCAAGTCATAAATAAATAAAAGCAAGTATGGGAAGTCTTATTTAGGGGCACGGGGTACTAGAAAAAAAAATGACCGGTCGGGTCATTACAATTTTGGTCAAAACAATAGAAATGAAATTCTATTAAAATACTACTTCATGATAAAATAAACTTTCTATATTGGAAATTCATGTTGCCCGTGGGTTGGGTCTTGTAACGACCCGACTGGTCGTTTTGAGCAATTGCGTCCGGTTTGGCAGTTTGAGGTCACGAGCAGCTTCATATTATGTGTATCAACTCACGTGCATGGTTGAATTCACTTTCCAGATGATTCGGAGTTGAATTGGGAGGAGGAATCTTGTTTTTGGAAGCTTAAGCGGTGAGAATTTGACCGGAATTTGGCTTTTGAGTAAACGACTCCGGAATGAGTTTTGGATGATGTCAGTAGCTTCGTATGGCTATTTTAGACTTAGGCATACGTTCGGATTCGGATTTGGAGGCCCGTAAGGTAGTTTGAAGCATTTCAGCGAAAGCTGAAGAAGTTGAAGTTTGGAAAATAGAGAAGTTTGACCCATAGTTGACTTTTGTGTTATCGGGGTCGGAATGTGATTCTGAGAGTTGTAACAGCTCCATCTTGTCAAGTGGGACTTTCTTCCAAAATTTGGTGCCGTTCAGAGTTGATTTGATATGGTTCGGAGGCTTGGTTGCAATTCTAGAAGTTCTTGAAGTTCATAGTGATTTTCATGCGTTTTGGCATCCGATTCGTAGTTCTAGGGGTTATTTTGATGTTCTGATCATGCGAGCAAGTTTGTGTTATGTTTTCAGACATGTGTGGGTGTTTGGTTTGGAGCCCCGAGGGCTCGGGGGAGATTCATATGCGCTTCGGAGTGTTGGAAGAAGGTTCAGCTGTGTTGGTATCTTTGTTCTCGCATTTGCGAGGATTTCATCGCAAATGCGATGACCGCATTTGTGAGACCATTCTTGAATTTGCGACGCTGGGCTGGGGCTGGGGAGTTCTCAATTGCGTACAACTATATCGCATTTGCGACTAGGCAGCTCCGCATTTGCGACGAACCTGTCGCTTTTGAGAACATCTCAAAGCTCGCATTTACGAGTCTTTTGTAGCATTTGCGACCTGATCAGAGCTGGCCGGCCTTCGCATTTGCGATACTTATATCACATTTGCGATAATCTCTTTTGCGATACTGATGTCGCAAATGCGACATCTAAGGCTGGTATAAAGACTCCCATTTCGGGACTTACCTTCATTTTATCATATTTTGAACCCTAGGTCCGAGAGTGGGCGATTTTGAGAGAAGATTTTCATACAAAATCATTGAGTAAGTGTCTCTAATAAATTTCCAACTATATTTTTTGATTATATCTTAGATTTAACATCGAATTCATGTGAATCTAAAGGGAAAATTTGGGGAAAATTGTAAGATCTTTCAAAAATGTAAAATGATGATTTGAAGGACCAAATTGTATCGGAATTTGATAATTTATAATTGGACGAACTCGTATCGGAATGGGTATTCTATTTTTATAAATTTTTTCAGGTTCCGGGGTACGGGCCTAGGGAGTTGAGTTTTGTTGACTTTTTGCAAATTGTATAAGAATCATAGCTTTGTTAATTGAAATTGTTTTCTCTTGCATTGTTTGATGTATTTAAGTTGTTTTGGGCTATATTGAGCCGAGCGCTTATGAATTGGTAAAGTAAAAGTTAAATTGAGTATTGAATTGGCCGGATTGAGGTAAGTATCTTTCCTAACCTTGTGTGGGGGACTCCCCCTTAGGATTTGAGTCCTCTATGTTAATTGTAGCCCGTGCATGCAAGGTGACGAGTGCGTTCTCGGTCTTATTTGGGGAAAATTTTTCTTTAGGGTTCTTAGTTCCTTATGTTCATTAATTGGGAAGTTTTCTAATATAATTGGGTTTCCTATTTGCTAGTTTACCTCTACATGCTTTATACGATGTTGTTAGCTTTTCTATAACTCTTACTTGTTATATGGCCTTTATCTGCCTCAATTGAAGTGATTGCCTTCCTTATTGTTTTGATACTTCTTAATTGTGAGTTCCTCTATGACTTTGTGCAAGTATGCGACATGTCAAATCGTTGTGGTTGCTGGTGAAGTTATCATGTGCCTTATATGTCTCGTTGTCCTTGTAAAGGTTGTTGTATTCCTTTGATTTTTACGTGATTCTCTTGTTGCCGTGTACTCACACTCTTGGTAGTAGAAATTCTTGTAATTTAGTTGATTTGTTGTTGTTGTTGATTTAAACTATTGTTTGGTGGGATCAGGTTGCACGCTGCAACAGGAGGAATAAGGGTGATATATTGAGGAGCAATAAGGGAGACCTGATATAATCTGGTGGGATCGGGTTGTATGCTGCAACAGGAGTAATAAAGGTGGACATGCGAGATCGGGTTGCACGCCGCAACAGGAGAAATAAACGTGATCTATTTGAGGAGCAATATGGGTGGACTAGTGGGATCAGGTTGCGCCACAACATATTATATTTGTTATTATGAGATTGATATTGTCCGGTGGGATCGGGTTGCACGCCGCAACAGGAGAAATAAGGGTGGACTTATAAGGAGTAATAAGGGTGAATGTACATATCTTGTATTTTTGTATCTCTATTTTACGGTATTGGATTTAGTTCATTTGTTCAAGACTTTGATAATTTGTATTTCGGGTTCCACTGAGTTTTGAGGATCGTGTTATTGACATTGATGTATTGACTTGTCGTTGTTCCTTGAATTCTTTTTCTGAAACTATTACTGTGGTGAATTAATTTTCAAAATAAATTTACTACGCTAAACCATTTCCTTCGGTTCTGTTAAATTGTTAGTAATATAGTGATTCAAAAAAAAAAAGAATTAATATTATGCTTCTCACGACCCGGAATCCCACCTTCAGGACGTGATGGCGCTTAACATTGCCCCTGCTAGGAAAGCCAACGTGATCACTAAATTGATTTATTAACAAGTGAAAATAACAAACACTGACTAGATAATAGAGATAAAGTGCGGAAGCATTAACAAAAATCTAAATAACAATAGCTAATAACAAAGAAATCCCTTTAAGTACAAAACCAAGGAAATGGAGTCACAACCTCACGAACCTGTCTAAGATTTAGCTAAAAACAACTGTTTGAAATAAAATGATATATCTGTATGGAAACACATAGATGACAGAATGAAAGATAGACAGTGACGCCGAGATCCACGAACACTTGCAGAACTACCTCGGTGTCGTCTGAAATGGACTGAAGGACACTCCCCCTAACGATGTCCACTAGGTCCGGCTGCGTAATCTGCACAACATAGAGAAGTGCAGGTGTAGCCTCAGTACAACCGACCCCATGTACTGAGTAAGTGTCGAGCCTAACCTCGACGAAGTAGTGACGAGGCTAGGACATGACAAGAAATTGTACCTGTGTAGTTCAATAGTATAGGAGAAAATAAACAAGAATACAGTTACGGGGAAGAACATGCTGGGGATAAGAGGGGCAACAATTGCTAACATAGTAGAATCAAGTACCAACTGGAACGTAGAAGTAAAACAGGAAATAACAACCCGAAACAAGTAAAATCTACAAGAGAAGGCACGACATGACCCCTCGTGCGTAACCTCAAAATCACACACCACGGAATATCCCCTCGTGCATAAATAATAAAGTCACTCGGCACGGAATGTCCCCTCGTGCATATATAATAATCAGTAGGCACGGAATGTCCCCTCGTGCATAATGAATATAAAAGTAACCATTGATATGGAAGTTTAACAATGCGACATTTCAAATGCACAGAAGTTATCAACAAAATTATATTGTCCCGGCAAGGGACTCAGCTATAACCAATCTCGCTCAGAAGTATAATATCAACAGTAAAACCCTCAACTGAACACATAATCAATAACTTTCTACGTCATGAAGTAACCTCAAGATACCACTCCCAAGGGTCCCAATATTTCACAACACAGAGAATATCAAAGAACACTAAATAACTCATCAAAATTCGACTCACGGGCATGCTTGACCACAACGTATAGGTACCTGTCACCTGACCTATACGTTGGACATGAATTACGCATAGAAAATAAGACTCTATACCTATTCCCTCAAGCTAAGGTTAGGCCAAACACTTACCTCGTCTCCAAGAATGCATGTCAAGCCTCAATCACGGCCTTTCCTCTTGAATCCAACTCCGAAAATATCTAGACAAATTGACTAAATAACATAAATAATTATTCAATTACTCAATCCGAAAGCCTAATTATCCATTTCCCATATTTCTTCCAAAAATATCAAAATTCGACCCCGGCCCGCTTGGTCCAAACTCGTGGTTCGGACCAAAACCCGATAACCCATTCCCCCATGAACCCGAATATACAATTTGTTTTGAAATCTGACCCCAAAATGAGGTTGAATTCCCAAAATTCCCAAAAGCCTTAACTCTACCCAAAACCCCAAATTTCTACCCTTGATTCCATGTTTTTAGGCTTAGAATTTAGTGATTGATGAAGGAAAATGGAAAAAACTAGAGTTAAGAACACTTACCTATGAAGCTATGGTGGAATGGTCTCCTAAGAATCGCCCTTGAAAGTTGGAGAAGAAGAAAAATGGTGAAATAATGTGAAAATCCCGTATGGTATTATGTTTTTGAACATTAAAAATCACTGAGCAAAATTGGCTATCACGATCGCGACATGTGCCCTGCGATCGCGGAGAGTACTGGACATAGACTTAGGTGATCACGAAGTGAAGGCTGCGATCGCAGAGAGACCGGACGTGGACCCACGCGATCGCGGACAGGTTGGTGCGACCGAAGAAGAAAAAATACCCAACTCCCTCCCCAGCTCTCCCATACTCTACGCGATCGCGGAAGTGCCTATGCAATCGAATAGAGTCACAGAAACCCCCCCCTCACACCACACTACGCGATCGCGGGGCAACCTATGCGATCTCATAGTGTAAAAACCTCAGACACCAGAAACAACCCCAAAAACCAAATTTTTCGCCCTTTTTGCATCCCGGCACCTACCCGAAACTCATCCGAGCCCTGGGGGCTCAAAACCAAATATACGCACGACATCAAAATCATCCTACTAACTTATTCGAGTAATATAACCACCAAAATAAAATAAAAAACAATCAATTAAACTCCCAAGTCTATAGAATTTTCTCAAACTTCATAAACTTCTAAATTCTCCAATTTTGATCCGAAACACGTTAAACCAAGTCCGTTTCTTTCCAAATTTTAAAGATAACTGACATAACACATATTGAATATGTTCAGGGACCATGTTCGTTAAACCAACTCCGTTTCCGGAACCATAATACATGCTCGGTAACACATATTTCATATCAAAGTTCATTTTCAAAAGTCTTTATTATTTCCAGAAAATAATTTCCTTTAAAAATTCATTTCCCGGACTTGGGACCTCGGAATTCGATTCCGGGCATATGCCCAGGTCCCATATTTTCCTACGGACCCTTCGGGACCGTCAAATCACGGGTCCAGGTCCATTTACCAAAAATGTTGACCAAAGTCAACTTTATTCCATTAATTATCATCAATTCAACTCTTTAACACATTTCCACATAAAGGCTTCCCAGCTACGCGTTCGGGCTGCGCACGCACATGGAGGTGAGATTAACGGAGGCTTTCGGGGCCTCGGAACAGAGTTTTTGCTAAATTAACATAAGATGACCTTTTGGGTCATCACAATCTCCACCTCTAAAACAACCGTTAGTCCTTGAACGAACATAAAAAGGTACCTGCATCGGGCAAAATGTAGGGATATCGGCTCCGCATATCGGACTCGGACTCCCAAGTAGCTGCCTCAACAGGCTGACCTATCCACTGAACATGAACCGAAGGATAATTCTTCGATGTCAACTGTCGCACCTGCCGGTCTAATATGGCTTCTGGCTCCTCCTCATAAGACAAATCCTTGTCCAACTGGACACCACTGAAGTCAAGTACATGAGATGGATCTGTAACATACCTTCGGAGCATAGATACGTGAAATACCGGATGCATGGCTGACAAACTAGGTGGTAAGGAAAGCCTGTAGGCCACCTCTCCTACCTTATCCAGAATCTCAAATGGACCAATGTACCTAGGATTCAACTTGCCATTTTTCACGAATCTCATCACGCCCTTCATGGGCGACACCCGAAGAAATACTCGGTCTCCTATCATAAATGCCAAATGTCGAACCCTGCGATCCGCATAACTCTTCTGCCTGGACTGAGCTCTACGAAGTCTATCCTGAATGATCTTTACCTTGTCCAAGGCATCCTGGACTAACTCAGAACCCAACAATCTAGACTCTCCCGGCTCAAACCACCCGACTGGAGACCGACACCGTCTACCATACAACGCCTCATACGGAGCCATCTGAATGCTAGACTGATAGCTGTTGTTGTAGGAAAACTCAGCTAAAGGCAAGAACTGGCCTAATGAACTACCAAAGTCAATGACACAAGCCCACAACATGTCCTCATAAATCTGAATAATACGCTCGGACTGTTCGTCCGTCTGAGGATGAAATGCTATGCTCAAATCAATCTGTCTGCCCAACTCTCGCTGAAATAATGTCCAGAAATGGGAGGTAAACTGAGTATCTCGGTCTGATATAATGGATTTGGCCACGCCATGCTTTCTAATAATCTCTCTCATATAGATCCTTGCCAACTTCTCTACTGAATATGAAACTGATACTGGGATGAAGTGCGCTGACTTGGTCAGCCTATTCACCACGACCCATACTGCATCAAACATCCTCTGATTCTGTGGGAGTCAAACTACAATGTCCATGGTGATACACTCCCAATTCCACTCGGGAAACTGAATCTGCTGCATCAAACCACCGGGTCTCTAGTACTCGTACTTAACCTGCTGACAGTTCAAACACCGAGCTACATAAGCTACAATATCCTTCTTCATCCTCCGCCACCAATAGTGCTGTCGCAAGTCCTGGTACATCTTTGCGGCGCCCGGATGAATAGAATACCGGGAACTATGGGCCTCCTGTAGTATCAACTCACGAATACCATCAACATCAGGTACACAAATCTGACCATACATCCTCAAAACTCCCTCATCATCAATCGTAACCTACTTGCATTTTCGTGCCTGACTCTATCTCTAAGAACACATAAATGGAGATCAAAATACTGCCTGGCCCGAATACGGTCATACAACAAAGAATGGGCTACGGTATGGGCAAAAACACTGCCCGTCTCAGAAACCTCCAATCTCACAAATCGGTTGGCTAAAGCCTGAACATCCAAAGCAAGAGGTCGCTCTCCGACTGATAAATAGGCAAGACTACCCATACTGGCTGACTTCCGGCTCAAAGCATCGGCCACCACATTGGCCTTCCCCGGATGATAAAGAATGGTAATATCATAATCCTTCAGCAAATCTAACCATCTCCTCTGCCCCATGTTCAACTCTTTCTGTTTGAACAGATACTGTAAGCTCTTATGATCCGTGAACACCTCACATGGCAGACCATGCAAATAATGCCTCCAAATCTTCAATGCATGCACAATAGCTGCTAACTCCAAGTCATGAACTGGATAGATCTTCTCATGAACCTTCAACTGACGAGAAGCATAGGCTCTAACCTTGCCATCCTACATCAACATTGCACCAAGCCCAACCCGTGAAGCATCACAATACACAGTATACGGTCCTGAACCTGTGGGAAAAACTAACACTGCTGCCGTGGTCAAGGCTGTCTTGAGTTTCTGAAAGCTCGCCTCACACTCATCGGACCACCTGAACTGAGCACTCTTTTGAGTCAATCTGGTCATCGGGGCTGTTAATGGATGAAAAGCCCTCCACAAACCGACGATAATAGCCTTCTAAGCCCAAGAAAATCCAAATCTCTGTAGGTGAGGTGGGTCTTGGCCAATCTCTGACTGCTGAAATCTTCTTCGGATCCACCTGAACACCCTCTGACGATACCATATGGCCCAGAAACGCAACTGAACTCAACCAGAACTCACACTTGGAAAATTTTGCATACAACTGACTATCCCTCAAAGTCTGGAGGACGACTCTAAGGTGCTTCTCATGCTCCTCTCGGCTGAAAGAGTATATCAATATATCATCAATGAAAACAATAACGAACGAGTCCAAATAAGGCATGGACACTCAGTGCATCAACTCCATAAAAGCAGCGGTGGCATTTGTTAGCCCAAATGACATCACCAAGAACTCATAATGCCCATAACGGGTGCGAAAGGTTGTCTTAGGGACATCAGACGCCCTAATCCTCAGCTGATGGTAACCAGATCTCAAGTCAATCATGGAAAACACTGAAGCACCCTGAAGCTGGTCGAATAAATCATCAAGCCTCAGCAAAGGGTACTTGTTCTTAATAGTAACCTTGTTTAACTGCCAGTAGTCAATACACATCCTCATCGAGCCATCTTTCTTCTTGACAAACAAAACTGGGGCACCCCAAGGAGAAACACTAGGCCTAATGAAGCCTTTATCCAACAAATCCTGCAACTGATCCTTCAACTCCTTCAACTCTTACGGGGCCATAGGATACGGCGGAGTAGAAATTGGTTGGTTGCCCTGAGCTAACTCAATACAAAAATCAATGTCCCTGTCGGGTGGCATACCCGGCATGTCAGCAGGGAATACCTCTGGAAACTCACGAACCACGGGAACAGACTCCAGGGAAGGAACCTCGGTGCTAGAATCGCGAACATAGGACATATAGGCATAACAACCCTTCTCGACCATGTGTCGAGCCTTCGTATAAGAAATAACTCTACCAGAAGAATGACTAGGAGTCCCTCTCCACTCCAAATGAGGCACCCCTGGCAAGGCTAATGTCACTGTCTTGGCATGACAATCCAGAATAGCATAATAGGGGGATAACCAATCCATCCCCAATATGACATCAAAGTCAACCATATCAAGAAGAAAAAAATCAACCTGAGTCTCCAAACCACTAATAACTACTAAGCAAGCACGGTAGACTCGATCTACCACTGTAGAATCACCCACCGGTGTAGACACATGTACAACAGTACTCAAGGAATCACATGGAATACTCAAATAAGGGGCAAAATATGAAGACACATAGGTGAATGTAGAACCCAGATCAAATAACACCAAAGCCTCTCGGCTGCAAAATGAAACCGTACCTATAATAACTGCATCAGAAGCCTCCACATCAGGCCTGGCAGGAAAAGCGTAGCACCGGGGCTGAGCCCCTCCAACCTGAGCATCTCTAGGTTGACCTACTGCGGACTGACCTCTACCTTTCGTGGCATGTCCTCCTCTTCTATGAGTCTGACCTCCACCTCTGGCACCCCGACTGCCACCCTAGCTGGCTGAGGGGGTGGGGGTGCACCTGTAGCTAGAATCATGGCACACGAACCCTGATACTGAGACCCACTAGAACCTCGAGGGTAAAACCTGGAAATATGCCCCAAACCACCGCAAGTATAACAAGGCCTCTGCTGATGTGGCTGTTGACTCTGGAACTGGCCCTATCGACCCTGATAACCAACCTGGAAGCTCTGAAGTGGCGGTGCACTGATAGGGTCTGGGAGGATGATCTCTGCCGAAAGAATTCCTTCTCCCAGATGAGGCTCCACTGAATCGACCGAAGTGACGGGGCCTCTTGTCAGCCCCCTGACCACCACCCTGTGACATAACCATGTCAACCCTCTTGGACACATTGGCCGCATCCTGAAATGAAATATCAGTGCCTGACTCCTTAGCCATCTGAAGCCGGATGGGCTGAGCCAAACCCTCAATAAACCTCCTCACTCTCTCAAGATCAGTGGAGGCGCTCAAACTGCCTCCGAAGATCCTCCATCTGAGTAACTGGAAGGAATTTCCCCAAGAATAATTCGGAAAACTGAGCCCAAGTCAATGGTGCAGACCCAGCTGGCCTGGTCAAGCAATAGTCTCTCCACCAAGTCTTGGCGGAACCCGAAAGACGAAAAGTAGAAATATAAACTCCATTAGACTCTACTATGCCCATGTTCCGAAGAACCTCATGACAACTGTCCAAATAATCACGGGGATCCTCTGATGGTGCACCGGTAAATGTAGTAGTGAATAACTTGGTGAATCTATCCAATCTCCATAAAGCATCTGCTGACATAGCTGCTCCCTCAACTGTCGGGGCCACAATACCCGGCTTAGCTACTTCGGTCGTCTGAGGTGCCAGAGTTTGGAACTGAGGACCTAGCTGCTCTGGCGTGCGAGTAGCACGAGTCTGGGTCCCTCCCCCAGCCTGAGAGATGGCTGGTGCAGTAGGAAGAAGACCGGCCTGAGCCACACTCTCCATAAGTCCCACTAAGCAGACTAGAGCGTCCTAAAGCACCGGGGTGGAAATGAACCCCT
Organism: Nicotiana rustica; assembly: GCA_005239535.1. Taxonomy (NCBI): domain Eukaryota; kingdom Viridiplantae; phylum Streptophyta; class Magnoliopsida; order Solanales; family Solanaceae; genus Nicotiana; species Nicotiana rustica. Next base: position 106,698 of record ML531410.1, read on the forward strand.
CTGGGACCTAAGCTGGACCAACTGGAACTGTCTGAGTAGGAACGTCATCGACAAAGTCTACCTGCGGGTCCTCTAATGGGGCTGCTACCCTGGGATGTGCCCTGCTCCTGCCTCGGCGTCTAATACGTCCTTGGCATCGGCCCCTCGTAGAAGCTGCAACTGGAGAATCGGGATGCTGATCTGTAGATGAGGAAGCACGCGTTCTCGCCATTTGTGAGAGAATAGAATCGAAACTCAATTAGCATTTAGAATTCAAATCGCACGACAGGAAAGAAGAAAAAGTGAAGTTATTCCTAACTTTGCAGCCTCTGGGGGATTAGTACATACGTCTCCGTACCGATCCCTCAGACTCTACAAAGTTTGTCCGTGAGTTGTGAGACCTAAGCAACCTAGTGCTCTGATACCAACTTGTCATGACCCGTAATCCCACCTTCAGGACGTGATGACGTCTAACGTTGCTCCCGCTAGCCAAGCCAACGTGATCACTGAATTGATTTATTAACAAGTGAAAATAACAAACACTGACTAGATAATTGAGATAAAGTGCGGAAGCATTAACAAAAATCTAAATAACAATAGCTGATAACGAAGAAATCCCTTTAAGTACAAAACCCATAAATGGAGTCACAACCTCACGAACCAGTCTAAGATTTAGCTAAGAACACTAGTTTGAAATAAAATGATATATCTGTCTGAAAACACATAGATGACAGAATGAAAGATAGACAGTAACGCTGAGATCCACGAACGCCTG
>ML531410.1:116057-129962 GCA_005239535.1 Nicotiana rustica
GTCTGTGTCACAGTTATGTTGGTGTTAATTTACTTGGTTATCTTTCGTTACCATCCGTGTTTCCCTTTATCGCCGCTACTGTTTGTAGTTTGATCTCTCCCTGCTATTGGCATTACTTAGTTATCTTTATCTTGATAGTTTATTATCATATCCTGTTCAAATTATTTGACTAGTAGGTGTCTTGATTGTTCCTCGTCACTACTCCATTGAGGTTAGTCTTGATACTTACTGGGCACCGCTGTGGGGTGATCATAGTACACTTCTGTACATTTTTGTACAGATCCAGGTATTTGATCGATAGTAGCTGCGCAGATCGTCACGGTGGAGACTCAAGGTAAACATGTTGTTGCATTCGCAAGCCTCGGAGTCACCTTCATTTGTACTTATTTACATTGCTTCCTTTTGTTCTGGAACAATGATGTATTTATTATGTATAAATACTCCTAGAAGGCTTATGACTTGTATTACCGGTTTTGGGAATTGTAACTGTTCAGAGTTAACTAATTTGAAGTTAGTGAATATCAATTTTATTTCTTTTAATGTTAGGCTTACCGAGTTTAGAGACTAAGTGCCATCACGACTCCTTCGGAGGGATTTTGGGTCGTGACAAGTTGGTATCAAAGCTCTAGGTTCATAGGTGCTACGATTCATAAGAAGGTTTAGTAGAGTCTTGCAGATCGGTACAAAGATGCTTGTACTTATCTTCGAGAGGCTACAAACCTATTAGGATGATCTCTCTTCTTTCATTCCTTATCGTGCAATATTGATTCAGCTCGAAGCATATAACTTATGTTCCTTTACATTCACTCGTGTATGATATTGTGCTCTTAGTGTCCGCTATGCGCCAGTGGTTTGTGATGCTACAAATGGGCTACGTGGGAGTCAGGGATGCTCTGAAATTGTCCCAACGTGTCGTCCAGACTGAAGATACAGAGGTATTGAGAGACTATTCAGTTGTTCATATGGAGGCGCAGCAGGCTCTGACATCGGGTTGATGAGTACGAGTTTGAGAAGGTTTAATTGGTTGACTAGTCATCGAGATTATGTCAATGTCTCGAGGTGGACTTTGATTGAGGATAGTTGGTGGTATTGGAGTATCTTGTGATTGGTGTTGTACGAGCTGTGATGGTTAGTTTTTCAGATCATCATATGGTGTTTTCTATAGCTTCGCGCCAAGTGGAGGAGTCCACTAGTGGCATTCAGATTGCAGAGTCAGATTTACCTCAGTTTTGACCTGAGGTGTAGACATATGTGGTATTGGGAGGTTTATGAAATTTGTATATGACTAAGGCCTGAGATCTTTCTTGGAATGATATTGGGGCTTATGATGTTTCTGCATCATTGATAAATCTACGTTTCAATATCAAGAGGAGTCGGAGAAACAATTTCAGATTCACAGAGGGTCTGTTCAGCGTGGGCATCATGGTTGCGGCAGAACGGGGTGCTTCAGAGGAAATGCAGTGGTTTATGAGCTTCTAGGATACGTGGTTCATGTTTGGATCATCTTTATTTGGGGCTTTGGTTGGGGTTATTGCATATCGACTATCCGAAAAAATGGGTCAGCTCTGTAGTGTTGGGTCAACATAGCAATGAAGTAATTGGTCATTTTGAACGGGAATTCTCTACTAGCATTTGTGGAATCACTCTTGGGTTGGAAGGTTTGTGTGACTCGGTTGAGTTGACGGGGTGCAGTTCTGATGGCTTAGATGCGTGCAGGTAGATCTTGGAGGTTTCTCGATGGTTTGGTGACGGCTTGAGTTGGCTGTCTACTATGGGCACAAGGAAAATATCATACATTATGGCTTTCTCCTGGATGGATATTAGAATTTAATAGGATGTTGGCATTATTGGATAGCATATGTAAAGAGCGTTTATTTTGGGACGGACCTTGAGTATTGGGTTGCCGGTGAATGACTAGCAGCATAGTGATTTTTGGGTATTGAGGCTTTTGAGGTTCAGATTTTTTTACGCGGCCAGAAATTCTATCTGGGTGCTTTAGCAGAATGATGGGGTGTGAGTGATATATCAGGCATTTGATTCTCGTAGTTCAGATCGGGTATGGAAATTTTGGTATTCCTGAGGTTTGGGGGCTAGATTCCCTCATATGCAGACTATTTCCTGTTTGCGAATTGTGAAGAAACGTTGAGGATGGGATAATTAATAGCATGCATTATCTATAGGTTGCTGTGGAATTTTGGAATGATATTTACCTATTTGGAAATGATCAGGATGTGGGTTAGAGACCATTTGGAAGCTCAGCGAGAATATGTATTTTGTATCAGGTCAAGTTGGGTGCTCTTGTGAGGTTGTTATCACAGATATGTTACCGTACAGGATGGACATTATTTGTGCCCTTGGCCTATGTTATGTGCTACTCTTTTATGCGGTGTTAGGCTGTGAGGTTGTATGATTATTCTCCATGCATGTTGTACTTCCGTTCAGGCCTTATGGCGACATGGGAGAGATAGCCCTCGTGATGTTGATTTTCGCATTGCACCTTAGTTGTGCTTGCTTTCTGCCATGTTTATTTATTTCTATTCATCTTCCTATAGTCGTACTTGTGCACTCTGTTGTGATTGATATTAGTAGTCATGTAACCAGTGAACCCGAGCACTTTGGCTTGATGAGTATTTGGGAGCGGGCTGCACGCTCAGCGTATGTTATGGGGGATACCCTTTCCTTGCGTTTAGTTGGTGTTTTGTTTTCCCTCTGTAGGATAAACTAATGAAAACTGTAATGTTGTTGTTACACATGTTGTACTTGCTAGATAATCCTTTTACCTTACTTTTCTCTTATTTGTGTGGCATAATTGAGTTATTGTTGGTTTGGTGTACGAGCTGTGTGGTGTAAAAATATATGTGGTTCCTTGATGAGTTGTTAGTTAGGGTATTTGTATTGGCTGAGATAAGGTTCTTAGACCTGAGAATAACACTATCGTATTGGGGGTGAGGAGTGTTTGGAAGTATGAGGTTGTTTTTGCTAAAATTTGGGCAATGGCCCTTGACGAACGAGAGAGCTTCTTGAATTGTTGACTTCATGGGCGGCTATGAGTTTCCGCATGTTTCTTTGTCATGAGCAGTGATGTGGAGGTCTGGAACAAGGTTATATTCAATGTGAAGTGTATTATCGGCATCCAGGATGTTATTTGAGCAGCTATGGTTGTCAGAGGGAATTGCTTCGGGCATTTGAGCTGTGTGGAACAACACGTGATTGTATTCTGGGTTGTAATTTTTGGATCGATTCAGCTTGTTCAGGTTCATATAGTGTCATGATATGGGATTCGGGTCCTATGATGAATTTCAGATGTTGAGGTTTGGGTTCTGTCCTAAGGTTATGGACTGAGGATGAGGTGAGACACTTCATTTAAGTTGCATTGTCAGTCCTACATAGGTTTGGGTGATGGGGAATCACCCCCCGGTGTATGTATGGTGAGCTCATGCAGTGGTTCGATGGCTTCAGAACGACTCCGGGCATGTTCAATGACGAACGTATGTTTAAGTGGAGGAGGATGTAACGATCTGACTGGTCGTTTTGAGCAATTGCGTCTGGTTCAGCAGTTTGAGGTCATGAGCAAATTCATATTCATATTATGTATATCAACTTGCATGCATGGATGAATTCAGTTTCCGGATGATTTGCAGTTGAATTGGGAGAAGGAATCTGGTTTTTGGAAGCTTAAGAGGTGAGAATTTGGCCGGAATTTGACTTTTGAGTAAACGACTACGAATGAGTTTTGGATGATGTCAGCAGCTTCATATGGCGATTTTGGACTTAGGCGTACGTTCAGATTCAGATTTGGAGGTCCGTAAGGTAATTTGAGGCATTTCGACGAAAGTTGGAAAAGTTGATGTTTCAAAAATGGAAAAGTTTCACCCATAGTTGACTTTTGTGATATCGAGGTCGGAATGAGATTCCGAGTGTTGGAACAACTCCTTCTTGTCAAGTGGGACTTGCCTGCAAAACTTGGTGTCGTTCGGAGTTGACTTGATATGGTTCGGAGGACTGGTTGCAATTCTAGAAGTTCTTGAAGTTCATAGTGATTTTCATGCATTTTGGCATCCGATTCGTGGTTCTAGGGGTAATTTTGATATTCCGATTGCGCGAGCAAGTTTGTGTTATGAGTTCAGACTTGTGTGGGTGTTTGGTTTGGAGCCCCGAGGGCTCGGTTGAGATTCGTACGTGTTTCAGAGTGTTGGAAGAAGGTTCAGTTGTGTTGGTGTCTCTGTTCTCGCATTTGTGAGGATTTCATCGCAAATGCGATGACCGCATTTGCAAGATCATTCTTGCATTGCGACGCTGGGCTGGGGCAGGGGAGTTCTCAATTGCACACAACTACATCGCATTTACAACAAACCTATTGCTTTTGCGAACATCTCAGAGCTCGCATTTGCGACCTGATTAGAGCTGGCCGACCTTCGTATTTGCGATACTTATGTTGCATTTTGCGATCCTGATGTCGCAAATGCGACATCTGAGGCTGGTCTTAAGACTCCCATTTCGGGAATTAGCTTCATTTTATCATATTTTGAACCCTAGGTTCGGGAGTGGGCGATTTTGAGAGAATATTTTCATACCAAATCATTGGGTAAGTGTATCTTATCAATTTTTATGAGTGGTGATTTTACCATTCATTTTAGTCTCTTTCCATTAGGTTTTGCGTCCTTTAATGATAACATGAGGTCTTTTATAGTGTGTACTGTTCGATTTTCAGGAAAATGATGCCATGAAGTGACTTGCATTGAATTGAAATGGAATTGAGCAAAAAAGAGTGGAAAAAGGGCAATAGCCTTCAGTGGTTCCGTACCTACGGACGATTGGTCGCTTATGCGACATCGCACCTGCGAAGTGAAGGACATCCGCGAAAAAACCTCAAATGCGCTGAAGCCGCACATGCGACGTGTTATCCGCATCTGCGAATTTCTTATGGTTGAGAATTTCTTACCCATTTATGTTCATTTCTTCATTTCCTTGCTTTGTATTTAATATTTAAGTGTGTAGTATTTATTTCCAACACTTGAATCTTGTTTATGGAAATATTCGTGTTTAAAGTGTGGATTAAATACCTTGTTGTTCTTATGTATTGAATGATTTTCATGTATTTATGAAGTGAGTTATTATTTCTTTAATTATTCATGTTCTTTAATGTTTCCAAAGGGATTAGCTAACCCTAGGACTCGCCCATTAACTCCGATTAATTTTGGAAAAGATAATTTGGGGTTGGGAAAGATTAATTAACAAGAACTTGAGGCTTTAACCCTCATTTTATAGATTCTACCTAGGAATAGGATTGAACTACTTGTATCCATATCCGGGTGTGCTTAATCTCTTAATTATGTTAGGGATAATTCAATTAGGAAGTCTTGTTAGTCTTGGGAAGAAGCTAACTGAGAATTATTATCCGTGACTAATTAACATAAACTCGCTCATATTTGTAAAATTGTGAAATACATTGGATTGTTACTTGAGTGTAATTCCCGATGCATCCATACTTGTAGTCATTGATCATTTTATTTGCTTTCCAGGTTAGTTTATATTATTGCATTTAGCTATAATATTTTCACAATCAAATTTTAAGTGTTTGGCATTGCACAATTAGTGGTAACTTTCTTACATTCCTAATCGCCGACATATTGTTCTCTGTGGGATTCGACCCCGACTCATAGTTGGTAATTTATATTGCATGCGACCGTGTCCATTTACTTTTTAGTAGTGGATTTGGACGTCATCAAAATTGGCTTCATTACCGGGGAACAAGTTGGCGTAATTTAGGTTATTTGAGAAGTAAGCATAAGTGATTTGGTCCAAACTTTTGAATATTTGTGTAATTATTTTTTCTTACCTTGGTTTATTTTTCTTTATTGTTTTTTGTTTATTTTCGTAGTCTTTAAAAAAAAAAGATGGCATCATATAATAAAAATTGGTCGGATGGTAGATGTTCGTACTTTGATGACCCTTGTCCTTATTGTGGAGGACCACACTCGTGGCAAAATTGTTTAAATTCTCCCGGGGGTGGATTGTGCGCACAATCTCAAACCCATGAGTGGAGTATTTGTGATAAGTGTGGTTGTCAAAATGGTCACTGGTATGATGTTGCTTATATTTCCGTCCCTTCCCCAAGCACCCGCTATGATGGTTCTACTTTTTTTTATGAGAATTTTAGGGATGAGGAAGTGGAAGAAATTGAGCATGGCCGAAATGGAGAATTCAAGCTCATGTTAGAATGCCTACTTGAAGGAGGAAACAAAGAGCAAAATGCCTTGGAGGATCTTTTGAAAAATAGTCTCCAAAATGATTTGGCACTTGAAAGGTTGCACTCACAAATGGAAGAAACGCTTGAAGCATTAAAGGTCCAAAAAGCATCGGAAGTGAGTGATAGCCAAGAACCTTCCTTAGAGGTTGAAGTCGAAAATCCTTCCTTGGCACTTGATCAAAACCAAGAAGAACTCTCAAATGCCCAAAATGAGAAGATGATGCTTATGTTGGAGGTCATTCTTGAAAATGAAGAGAAGCACAACTTTGCACTCGAGGACTTGAAACAAGGTGTAACTCAAAATGATGAGCACATCCGCACTTTGGAGGATCAAATGAATTCATTAATGGAGGCTCATTATACCTATCAATTTGAAAGTGTGGAAAGAGGCCAAGAAGAGTCCAATTCAGAGGAAGAAAGTGAGCTTTACTTTGAGGAATCAAGATATGAACACCCGCCAACCGACTCCATGAGTAATAGTGAGGCCAAAGAAAATGTGGAATTAGAGTCAACCGGTGTGAATAAAAAATTTGTTTGAAATTGACTCTAGTCTGGGGGGAAAAAGAGAATGTCAATTCCGGGAAGAATTGAAATTTGGAGGTTTGATGTCACCTTCCAAGCATTTTTCAACATTGGAACTGTGTGGTGATACGGGAGTTGAACTACACGAATCAATGAAGGATTGTGAGGAGGAAAGACTAATACCATACATTCTACAATTTGAGGGAACAACAAAGCAAAATGACATTCCTCACATGAAAGCCAAGAAGTGCAAAATGAAGAAATTCATGCTTGGTTTGGTCATCGACTTACCACCCCCATCGCTCGTAGTCACAAGCTTGATTCCAAGCTAGGTTCTCAGTTCATATCATCCAAGTGGCGAGAAAAGTGGTAAAGTTGACTTGTGACATGCCACGACGTTAAATTCGGCACTTAGTGGGAGGCAACCCATCGTTTTCAAAATTTTTGGTTGTTTTTTGAAATTTTCTTTTTTAGAATAGCTTAGTATATTATTTTTAACTAATTTGCCAAGTTTAAGATAGTTTGGAGCTAAGTTGAGGATTTTGAGAGTTGGAATGCACCAAAATAGTGGTTGCCTAGATTTGAACTGCTGAACCCAGGTCTTCTCGCACATGCGGTCAAGACAGCCGCAGGTGCGGTTCCACAACATCGCAAAAGACAAGCGCAGGTGCGACCACTCTGCAGGCGCGCTCATTTTAGCGCACATGCGCTCCGCGGGTGCGCAAATTCGGGAAAATTAAAGCCCCAACCCTCAGTTCATCAGGTCAGTCTAGTTATCCCCAAAACTTAAAGAAAAAAAAATTAAAAATTTCTCTCATCTCTCATCTCTCACTCAAGGATCAATCTTACACATAACCAAAAATGTATGTTTCATGTACTTTTCTCTACCACTGCTCTGCTCTCCTTCCCCTGCTCTGTTCTTCTTCTTCTTCTTCACATGCCTTTCATGGTCGTTCCCCTTTATTCCAAAGACCCCCTCTGATCTACGCTAATATTAGGGTGAGAAATTTGGTTGAGGGTAGGTTAGTGTGTGCTGGTTAAAATGAAAACAAATTTGTGGCAAATCTGAGTACCCAAATTGTGAGAAGAAAAGAAATTTTAAACTGCCTGCAAACTGTTCGATAAATTATCCGAAATCAGAAATTCACTTGGTACACTAATTTGGAAGTCTTGAGTACAAGTTAGGTGTTCAAAATCATTTTCCAAGAAAGAAAAAAGTCCAAAATTTTCTGGGTTTTGGAACCCCTGACGGACACCGCAGAAGCGAAAAAAATTCCACAGATGCGGCTTCGCACCTGCGAGTCCTTCTTCGTAGGTGCGCATTCTGGTCAGATATGAAATGTCCGCAGGTGCGCCCTTTGGCTCACAGATGCACAACTGCACATGCGATTGAACCTCCTCAGGTGCGGAAACTTGGAATTTTCTGAAATTCCAGTGGCTTTGAAACTGGAGCCTCCCGGGCCCATTCACCTTGATTCTTTAGCCCAATTGCAGTGTTTTGAATTGCTTAATATGAATTTGATTCCCTGCTAACATGGTTTCGAATTTTTGTAGGTACTTTGAGCTTTAAATGGATCATAACATGACGGACAATGCCCCGTTGAGTCACGAAATTGAAGAAACTGCTGAGGAGAGCTTTGAACTGCTAGGTTCTTATCTGCCGCATGCCAAACCCTGTATTATGATGATATCCTTACGAAGAAACTCAAACTTGAGAAAGGGATTGTCACTGACAATTGGCGGAGCTCCTTTCTAATTTCCATGGCCGGCTAATTTCAAGCGGATGTACCTGTTTCTTTCCCAATCCATGTAAGGCCATTGAGGAATGGGTTAGAGAGTTTTATGCCAAGCTGAGGGGGACACATTTCCTAAACCATGAAATTACCATACGGGGAAAGATTGTGAAATTTTGATTTGAAGAGATAAATGATGTCTATGGGCTCCCAAATCATCCGCTTGATCCACTGCAAGGAAAAGACACATGCGAAAATGGTGATTGGCTAGTTGCAAAGCTTTGTCCTCCCGGTCATAAAGTGAACTGGGCTACCAAGAAAAGAGGCATAATGGTGATTTCGCCGCTGAAGCAAATATGCGGTTATATATCATCGCGAGCAGAGTATCGCCCTCGGGGAATGTGTCTGATGTCCCATATGTCAGGGCTTTGATAATTGCTTGCATCCTTGATGATATCCATATGAATGTCAGCCACTACATTACTTGGGAGCTGAAGGAATACGTGCTTCAAGGTGGAACGTCATTGATGTTTCCATCGTTGATTAGAGAGTTGTGCCGGCGTGCACAAGTTGATGAATGGAATGGAGATCATTGGATACCGGCAAACAAGTCATTCCACCCATTGAGAGTGACATGAGCAGGTAGTGTGTTGAAGAGTAAGAAGAGGAAAGTGGAGACTGTTGTAGGTGAGCAGTCCTCCTCACAAACTGCTCAGACTGAGGAACCTTTTGGGGAGCTGAACTCCCAGCTTGCATCCATTCGTGACTTAGTGCCACAGCTCCCTAGTGGACCTTCACACTCCCAGCCTTTGCCCGAGTGCTTCACCCGAAGTGATATGGGGACCTACTTAGATGCACAGAAGAAGCATGCCGACTCTCAGGATAAGATGGAAGCGTATGTTGCCAAGCTTGAGACCGCCTATAGCAGCTTGGCCAAGGCGCATGTAGACCTTCAGTCAGACTTTGCTAAGGAAAAAGTGAAAAACAAAAAGAAGGGCAAACTTGTGATAAAAATGTGGAGAGGGATCAAAGCAATCTTCAAGTGGGGGTAGCCAAGCAAGAAGATACCGGTTGCTAATGATGCGGATAGTGAGGAGTACCCATTCATGTTAGATGCTGATGATGACAATAATAAGGATGAGGATGGGGAGAGCTCTCAGCAGCACTGATTAGCCTTTCTCCTGCAGTCTGCTAGTCTGATGCAGACCTCAGGGAGACCCTCAAACTACTTTCCTTTACTTGTGATATTGTGCAGTGGGGACACTGCAATATTTTTAGTTGGGGGTGGCTTTAGGAGTATACTGTATTCATACTATGACTCTATGTATGTGCCCTTGCCGGGCTTATTTTGTTATATCATGTGCTCTTGCAGAGCTTGGTGTTATTACTCTACTTTTATTTTTCTTTCTTTACTTACTTTCTTTAGTAGCCTTTAGTGTATATTATTTTTTTTTACTTCTTTAGTGTTAGTTGGTTTTATTCTATTATTCTCTTTAGTAGTTGTGTTCTTTTATTTTTATTTCTTTAGTAGTATTTCCTTGGGGTTTCATTATGCTACGGTTCTTTCCCAAGGAAAATTTTTTGTGTAGAACCGGGTGACTTTCCCCGATGATAGATGGCATGACAACTTTCTTAAGGGAATTAGTCTTGTTTTGCTTGGTGGAGACTTTTGGATTATTTGGTACTAAAAAAAAATTAGTCTCTTGTATGTGAAATGTAAATTAAGAATACCCCTCCGAATTTTTGCATGATATTTCTCTATATTCTCTTATTAATAAGTGAAATTGATCTGTCTTGATCATTAGTTCATGTGTCATGTGTGTTAGTGATTGTATAAATAATTTTTGTGTTTACGTCTATCATCTAGAACTTGCCCGGTTGGTCTTTCAATGCTAATGTTAATTATGTTTGGTTGGAGAGATGACCTTAGACACTCTTTGTGATATTTGAAAAACCTCTTTAGCCTTCAAGCCTACCATTTCATAAATATTACCACTAGTTTACCCTATTTGAGCTTTTAACCTTTTCTTTGGCCACCCGAAAATGAGTGAGTTGAGCATATGTAGTGGACTAGTGCTTTTGAGTCAACTCTTAAGGCTTATTCTTGTCACTTGATTATTTTGAAACTCCCTTGCACTTCTTGAAGTTGTTTTTAAATGAGGGAGTTATTTGGGTAAGATGCACATACTTGAGCCTAATTATTAGTACCAACAAAATCTATAAGTGTAATGCTTAATTGGAGAATGTGATTTGTAAATAATAGCAATACAACGTGTGCTTTAAATGGTAGAACCTCATTGAAGTGTTGGTTTTGATTTGCTTGAGGACAAGCAAAAGCTTTAAGTTTGTGGTGTTGATGAGTGGTGATTTTACCACTCATTTTAGTCTCTTTTCGTTAGATTTTTTGTCCTTTAATGATAACATGAGGTATTTCATTGTGTGTATTGCTCGATTTTCAGGAAAATGATGCCATGAAGTGACTTGCATTGAATTGAGCAAAAAAGAGTGGAAAAAGGGCAATATCCTTCAGTGATTTCGCACCTGCGGATTATTGGTCGCTTATGCGACATCGCATCTGAGAAGTGAAGAACCGCATCTGCGGAAAAAGCTCAAATGCACGGAATTCGCACTTGCGACGTGTTATCCGCATCTGCGGAACCGTAGGTGTGGTGTTTTGGTCTGCATCTGTGGAGAAGAGCAAGTGCACTCAGAGCCACACCTGCGGCGTGAAATCCGCATATGCGGAGCCGTACCTGCGAGGATTCTTCCACAGGTGCGGTTAACGGGCATCAGCTCTGGGCATAATTGCGAATTCACATTTTCCTAATCCCAAACCCACAAAGACTCGACCTAGCATATACTTTTGGAGAATTTTTCATACTTTTGACATTCTTACATCTTAGAATAGATCTTGGTCTTAGAAGAACAAGTTTTGGAAGCTATGGTTTGCACACACACTTGGGTCTTGAAGATTTAAAGCTTGTGGTTGAGAATTTCTTACCCATTTATGTTCATTTATTCATTTCCTTGCTTTGTATTGAATATTTAATAGTGTAGTGTTTATTTCCAACACTTGAATCTTGTTTAAGGAAATATTCATGTTTAGAGTGTGGATTAAATACCTTGTTGTGCTTATGTATTGAAAGATTTTTCATGTATTTATGAAGTGAGTTATTGTTTCCTTAATTATTCTTGTTCTTTAGTGTTTCCAAAGGGATTAGATAACCCTAGGACTCGCCCATTAACTCCGAATTAATTTTGGAAAAGATAATTTGGGGTTGGGAAAGATTAATTAACAAGAACTTGAGGCTTTAACCCTCATTTTATAGATTCTACCTAGGAATAGGATTGAACTACTTGTAGCCATATCCGGGTGTGCTTAATCTCTTAATTATGTTAGGGATTATTCAATTAGGAAGTCTTCTTAGTATTTGGAAGAAGCTAATTGAGAATTATTATCTGTGACTAATTAACATAAACTCGCTCATATTTGTAAAATCGTGAAATACATTGGATACTTACTTGAGTGTAATTCCCGATGCATCCATACTTGTAGTCATTGATCATTTTATTTTCTTTCTAGGTTATTTTATATTTTTTAATTTAGCTATAATATTTTCACAATCAAATTCTAAGTGTTTGGCATTGCACAATTAATTATAATTTTCTTACATTCCTAATCACCGACATATTATTCTCTGTGGGATTCGACCCCGACTTATAGTTGGGTAATTTATATTGCATGTGACCGTGTCCATTTACTTTTTAGTAGTGGATTTGGACGGCATCAAATTTTCAAGTATATTTTGTGATTATATCTTAGGTTTAACATCAAATTCATGTGAATCTAAAGGGAAAATTTGGGAAAAATTGTAAAATCTTTCAAAAATGTAAAATGATGATTTGAAGGACCAAATGGTACCGGAATTTGATAATTTTTATATGGGTAAACTCGTATCAAGAATAGGTATTCGGTTTTTATAAATTTTATATATTTTTATATGGGTAAACGTTTGTTGGCTTTTTGCAAATTGTATGAGAATCATAGCTTTGTTAATTGAAATTGTTTTCTCTTGCATTGTTTTGATGTATTTAAGTTGTTTTTGGCTAGATTGAGTCGAGCGTTGATGAATTGGTAAAGAAAAAGCTAAATTGAGTATTGAATTAGCCGGATTGAGGTAAGTATCTTGCCTAACCTTGTGTGGGGGACTCCCCCTTAGGATTTGAGCCCTCTATGTTAATTGTAGCTTGTGCATGCGAGGTGACGAGAGCGTGCTCGGTCTTATTTGTGGAAAATTTGCCTTTAGGGTTCTTCGGTCCTTATGTTCATTAATTGGGAACTTTTCTGATATAATTGGGTTCAAACTCTGGAGGAGTCGATTGTTTAGTGATAAAGGTAGACAGGCATATATGAGGAACATGCAGGAGTCCCCAAAGCCTCCTTCTCCAATGAACTGTCAACGTGATACATGGAGGTGAAGAAGTAAACAGAGTGGTCTACAAAACGACCACAAAGTTGACAATTACACATGGAAAACGGGTTCGTGAAAATCTGGAAGCAGACGATATAACCTTTGATGATGCAGATATCGGCGGATTAATGCTTCCTCACAACAATGCTTTGGTAATATATTTACTTATTCATGACACTAACATAAAAAGAGTGTTGATTGATCCAGGTACTTCAATCAATATCATTTTGCTAATATTTGTGGAAAAAATGTTATTGGGGAATCAGTAATCCTAAGGGCACGAGCCATATCAGGGTTTGATAACTCTACGGTTATAACGAAAGGAGAAATTGAGCTTAGCACTTATGCTGACGCGGTGATCAAAAGTACCAGGTTCCAAGTCATCGACACTGACATGGCTTATAACGTAATCGTGGGAAGGCCATGGATCCACGACATGAAACCAATACCCTCCACCTTGCATCAGGTAATAAAATTCCCCTCTGAATGGGGATTTTCGCAAATTAGAGGCTATCAACAAACCGCAAGAAATATAAACTCAGTGGTACACTACAACAAGAAAATAGAGGTGGAAGAATCATGAGATAAGGGAATCTCCCAAGCGGGTAACACCGCCCAAACATGCATGGAAGAATTACTACCCAAATAGGTACGGAAGGTATTATTGCTGAAATAGGTACGAAAGAAAATACTTACGAGAAGGTGAATCAAGTTACCACAGAAAGTGCATTAGACCACACGGATGCAGATTCCAGACCGGACGTCATTCATGAACCGGAGGAAGACGAGCACATCAAAACAACTATGGAAGAGCTCGAAGTTGTTCCATTGTTTGAACAAAATCCTGAACAGAAAGTTTTTATAGGCACGAGGCTAGGCCCCGGTCGAAGAGGTAAGTTAATTGATTATTTAAAGGCTAACGCAGACT
>ML531410.1:130559-167080 GCA_005239535.1 Nicotiana rustica
GACTTAAATAAAGCATGCCCCAAAGATTCATTCTCATTGCCATATATAGATCAACTGATTGATCCCACAACAGGTCATGAACTATTAAGCTTTTTAGATGCATATTCTGGTTATAATCAGATTAAAATGGATCCCTCAGATGAGGAAAAAGCTTCCTTCATTACAAACTTGAGGACTTATTGTTATAAAGTTATCCCTTTTGGCTTGAAAAATGCTGGAGCCCACTATCAAAGGTTAGTGACTAAAATGTTCCAAGAACATCTTGGGAAGATGATGAAAGTCTACATTGATCATATGTTGGTAAAATCAACACAAGCAGAAGACTATTTCCAGCATCTCTCTACTACTTTTGATATTTAACGCAGGTATAACATGAAACTAAATCCATAAAAATGCGCTTGTGGAGTGCAATCAGGTAAATTTTTGGGTTTCCTTGTATCGAACAGAGGAATAGAGGTAAATCCCGCTCAAATTAAAGCTATAGAAGACATACCTGATATTTTAACAAATAAAAAAGAAGTTCAAAGACTAACAGGGAGAATAGCAGCTTTGGGAAGATTTATTTCTAAGTCTTCCGAAAAATGTTTTAAATTCTTCTCAGTTCTCAAAAAGCAGAATTAGTTCCAATGGACTGAAGAATGTCAGCAAGCCCTCAATAATCTGAAGATTTATCTATCGAAACCACCGTTGCTTTCAAAGCCAAAAGAAGGGGAAAGATTGTACATCTACCTGGCTGTTTTAGAAATTGCTGTAAGTGCAGTACTGGTAAGAGAAGATAAAGATAAGGAATCACCTATCTATTATGTAAGTAAAACATTGCTAGATGTTGAGACTAGATATCCACATCTAGAAAAGTTAGCCTTAGCTTTAATAATGGCATCTAGAAAATTACGACCACATTTTCAATGTCACCGAATCACCGTTGTAACTTCATATCCTTTAAGAAATATTCTGCATAAACAGGAATATTCAGGAAGATTAGCCAAGTGGGCCATAGAATTATGTGAGCATGAAATAATCTATCAGCCTAGGACTGCAATTAAGTCTCAAATACTAGCTGATTTTGTTGCTGACTTTAGTAATAGCATTATCCCTAAAGTATAAAAGGAGTTGCAACTTTTTAATGGTGCTAATCCGGGCCTATGGACCCTATTCACTGATGGCTCCTCAAATATAAAAGGTGCCAGCTTAGGCATAATCTTATTATAACCCACGGGTAAAAATACACGGCAAGCTATCAAGTGTTATCCTTTAACTAACAATGAAGCAGAGTACGAAACTGTTATTGCAGGGCTTGAACTCGCACGGGAGCTCTCAATCGAGCAAATCGTGATCAACAGCGACTCCCAACTAGTAGTAAATCAGATACAGGGGACTTACATCGCTCGAGAGACTCGAATGCAACAGTATCCTTAAAAAGAACGAGAGCCTCGTGAGACAATTCAAAACATTAAAGGTAATGCAAATACCTAGAGAGGAAAATGCAGAAGCAGATACATTGTCTAACCTCGCAGCAGTCACGGAAGTAACAAACAAAGACAATAAAATTATCGTCCAACTATTCCACTCAATGATCGACCAGTACATGAATGAGGTAACTTTCAACAAATTAACCTGGGACTGGAGAAACGAAATTCTTAATTTTTTTGCTGAATGGCACCGTACCTGAAGACAGGAAAGCAGCTCAAGCACTTCACCGCAAAGTTGCACGGTACTGCCTTATTCGCAACTCGCTTTATCACAAGATGTTCGGAGGACCCCTAGCTAAATGCCTTGGACCTAAACAAACGGAATTTGTGATGAAAGAAGTCCACGAAGGACAATGTGGAAATCACTCAGGGGCGAGGTCCTTAGTGAAAACCCTAATCAGAGCTGGATACTATTGGCCTAAGATGGAAGAATAATCCGAGAACTTCGTATCCAAATGTGACCAGTGCCAAAGGTTTGCCAATAACATGCATCGACCAACGGAATTATTGCATCCAATAATATCCCCATGGCCTTTCATGAAATGGGGGATGGACATAGTGGCACCTCTTCCCATAACTAAAGGATAGATACGGTTTTTACTCATGTTAACCGACTATTTTACACAATGGGTAGAGGCAGAAGCGTTCAAACAAGTGCGAGAAAAGGAAGTTAAAAGCTTCTTATGGCAAAAAATAATATGCCGCTTTGGAATAACAAAGGAGATCGTGTGCGATAATGGCCCATAATTCATAGGCTCGCAAATCACAGAATTCTTCAAAAGCTGGCAAATCAAATGGATCACTTCAACGCCATACCACCCCGTGGATAATGGTCAATATGAGTCAATGAATAAGGTTATCATCAACAACCTAAAGAAGTGGTTGGATAAAACCAACGGAAACTGGCATGTTGAGTTACCAGCGGTGCTATGGGCATACAGAACAACTTCAAAAATAGCCACGGGAGAAACTCCGTTCACACTTGTCTATGGCTCAGAAGCCTTAATACCTGTGGAGACTGGTGAACCAAGCATAAGGTTCACAACAACCATAGAGGAAGCAAACGACGACGAATTAAGGACCAATCTAGACTTGCTCGAACCACGGAGAGAAGTAGCACTGATGCGGATGGCAACTCAAAAGTAAATCATAGAGCGTTATTACAACCGTAAAGCTCTTCAAGATTGGGGATTTCGTCCTCAAAAAAGTCTTTCAATCAAAGAAAGAAGCAGGCACAAGAAAGATAAATCCAAACTAGGAAGGACTCTACAAAATCCGAGGCATAGCTGGGAAGGGCACCTATGAGTTGGAAGATATGGACGATAGAGTTCTACCAACAAGCTGGAACGACATCCACCTAAAGAAGTATTACTTCTAAGGAAAAGAAATACCCCCGGTCAAGCATCACACATTCGATTTTATTTTGGACATTTAAAGATTTTACTAACTTTTTTAGATGATAGGCATAAAGCTAACCCATCCCAGATGATGATATTACACCTGTAAAGACGTGAGGAAATAACACAATTCCCGGTCTAGGGTTACACTTTCTGATGGACGTTTTAAAGGGTTAAGCAGTCATCATCTAAAAAACAATATAACTTCGAGTCTGGAATATTTTTCCTTTTCAGGAAAAGGACCACAAGGAAGGAATAATCAAGTGCTCGAGATCTCATTCTTCAAAGCTCAAACACTTGGGGGACTATACAGTATAGAAGGCTAAGATGAAGCAAAGAAGACTATCAGAAAGTCAAAATCTCGAGCCTGAAGACCCATCTACCCAACAAGAAAAGTGATACAAGCAGAATCGAAAGAGATCAAAAGAGTCATCCAAATACAAAGCCTAATGCAAGAATGCAAAAATAAACCCCGAACATGTTCAGGCTGAAAGGCAAAATATTAGTCACGAGGAAGAAATGTATACTTATTCAAAACTATTGTAACAAAAACAATTAGGGGTAAAAGATCATCATCATTTGTAATTACTCAAAAAATTGTTATCAAATAAAACAGTTACGAATGAAAGATCAAAATCCATGTATTTTTTCAGAAAACTGTTGTCAAATAAAATAGTTATGGATGAAAAAGCATTTTCCTCGTGCTTATTATAAAATTGTTATCAATAAAAACAGATACGGGAAGAAACAACAATCTTTATAAAACTGTTACTACTGAAAAACAGTCGCCCCCTTGTATTAATATCGAAAAACTATTACCTATGAAAAACAATTATGAAATACAAGGGTATATCAAATCTGTTAAACAAAAACAGTTGCAACATGAGTTTTAGACGATAATCAAACACATGTAAAATGTCGTGGAAGTACAAACAAAAACTTTCCTTGGAAAAATTCTTAAACATGTGTAAAATTCCTATCACTCTATTGCATTATCATGAAGTTGAGACGTCTTCTTCATGTCAATCATAAAGGGCCCTCTTTCATAAATGAAGCCTATTACAAAAATGTTCACAAACATCGTACCTACTATGAAAAGGTACGAGTGATTACTAGCATCCTCATGCAAAAATTCAGAGGTAAAAACAAAAACCTCAAAAATTAAGCATGAAAAAGACTTAAAGAGTGAAACAGAAACTCAACAGAAAACAAAAGTCATACTAGCATCAATATATTATGACGGCTAAGTAAAAACTAAGTATTATTTTATACTTAGCCGTATAGAATTTTTATACATTGAGGTGCCCCTAAGTTGTCATTTGTGGACTTTAAATAGATCCAAATTTACCCTCGATGGGACTGGGGGTAACCACCAATTGAGACAAAGATAAAAAAAAAAAAGGGTGAACCAACTAAACTTCTTCAGGAGTGGGGTTAACCACCAATTGAAGAGAGGTTATGACCTTGTTGAGCCTTCTCCATGGCTTCCTTAGTAATAGCTATTTTAGCACTAAGGTCAAAACCCTCTTGACCCATTTCCGTTAATGTGTCAAGGCGAGAATTCATATACGCCCAGTCACATCAACAACAACCACATCTTTAAGATATTCATAATCCCTTGCCTATACTTGAAGCTCAACTCTCAATCTGTCCTTCCTCCGCTTCAGCAGCTTCATGGGCAGCCATTAACAGTACAATCGACTCCTCCAGAGTTTGAATTTTATCTAAAGCCTTACGAAGGTCTTCTTGAGTACGAGTGAGTGATTGCACGAGCTCGCGTGATTATTCCTCCTTCTGCCCCAACAAGTTTTTCAAGTCTCTAATCTCCTCTGAGGCGCGGGACTGCTGCTCAGCAAATGAGGACTCCATAACACTCTTGTCTTTATCAGCATGACTATAAGAAGCCTTCTCTACTGCCATTTCAGCCGCCATGAGCCTCATCTGCCATTTCAAGGTACTCCTATCCTCTATTAAGGCATCCATGTCAATCCTTAGGCTATCATAATGTTCTTTCCAATTATCAGCATCGGTCTGCAACTTTTTTGTCTCCTGATCCGTATTTGAGATCCTCTTCATAATCTCCATGCCTATAAGATTAATCTACAAGAAATAAACCAATCATATATGATAAATTTCATATACGAAAATGAAAGAGGATAACCTGCATCATACCTTCAAAGANGCACTAATGCTGGCTAGCTTGGCTTTCTCAGTGGGACCTATCAAAGGCTTGAGCCACACTTCGGGCTCACCCGTTTTCTTGAAAAGATTCCCCTTAGCTGGAACCTCTATTACAACCTGCCACATCTCTCTGCTGGAAGACCCTACTTCCTTAGCGGAAGGCATGGAAGCAGACAGAGATGAGGCAGCAACATGCACAGAGGGTTGAGGAGCTGGAGAAGCCACGGGAAAAGCAGCAGGCACGGAGGGTTGAAGAGTTGAGGAAGCCACAGGCAAAGTAACAGCAAAATCCATAATAGCCAAAGGAGAAGTTGAGGCAGCTTCTCTTAAAGAAGCAGGAAAAACAACAGCCAAAGGGACATCGTCAGGAGCAACGTCAAAACCCTCATAGAACATGTAATCTACAGACTTATGAATGGGGGAGTGAGAAACATCTTCAAAGGTATACGGCTCAACCACAGACACGGAAGGCAAGGTCATGGGTGTAAACTCATCATCTGAAACCACCGGCCTTCTCCATGGCCTGTGTACTAAAGCACCCTCTTCTTCTTCTTCTACATAACGAGACTCACCAATCTTCCTATTTGAGGAAGACGAACAACCAATAATATCTTGGGCCTGAGCCAAAGACATCTTCAGGATAGATAAAGCAGACACCCCACGAACCGAGAACCCTATCAGAAGGGAGAAAGTTAAGCGAGAAAGAAAGAAGAGACTCGAGTAAGGAAAGAAGCAAGAACAAAAGCTTCACTTACCGTGGGTCTTTACATGCCAACCATACCTCCCAGCGAGGTACTTCCAAGATCTTTCTTCTAAAGGAGCAACGGACAATAATTTTTCTACTCAATCACGGATACCAGAGCCATTCTCAACAGTATCCATGATTGCTAAGAGAAGAAAAAACAGATACGGTGTTAGTAAAACATCTCAAGTCAAAACGAGGAAAAGTAAATAGATGTGAGGTAAAGCATACTCACGTGCACGATTCCACTTCTCAGGGAAGGGAAGATTTTCTTCACCCACTAAACCAACAATGGGTACAGTAACATACCGGAGGTACCAACCCCTATCCTTATCATCTCCAGGGGTTACCAGAACTCTTTTTCTCCTAGCAGTCAGAGTAAAAACCCCTTCATGAAACAAGGTAGGAGAGTAGATATGAATAATATGTTTGATACTAAAGAGAACTGAGGCTAAAGAAGCTAAACTCCTAAGATACATGCGACAACTCGCCACACAAGCGGACCAACTTGTCCTAAGAAGATATTGAAGAAACGGAAGAATTAAATTATGACTGGGTCAATGGGAGGTCTAAACCCTATAGTAAAAGGGTACGTATAAACAAAATAATATCCTGTCTTGTAATACGTTATTCTTTGATTACTATTCGTAAGGTAGATAGGGAAATCAGGCCTCCAAAAACACTCCCTACGAATAAGGGAAATATGACCCCTCAGTTATAAGGGTTGGATACCCTTCAACACTCTTAAGGGAAGAAGATTGGTCTACAAGAACTTGATTATCTCTAGCAAAGACAAACTCAGCAGGAACAATTTCATCAACTCCAGGTTCACGAAGGCGTTCACCTCTACCTCTAGACAATGACCGAGAAGCCCTAAACCTCGGAGAAACTACAGACCTCGCGGAAGGAGGGGGAACTATCTGAGAAGAAGAGGAGCCTCTCGAAGGAGTGGATCCTAGACTCCAAAGTCTACAACCCTCCGACTCCTAGTCGGAGCAGAAGATGACACTAAATTTTCAATATCTATTACTCCCTGAGGTTGATTTGAAGAAGACATGTTTACAAAGGCAAGAAGAAATTTCTTTACAAAAGACAAAGTTAGAAAGTGTTTCGTGGAAGCAAAGAAAAGAATAAAGGTATTTATACTTGAGGACAACCGTCAAACATGGAAAAAAAAGAAAAATAATGATGAAAAGTCATAATTGAAGGTGTCACTTCAGGAGTGACACAGCCACAAAAAGCCCTAAAAGGTTCCGAGTAAATGCAGAACCAATCCGATAAGGACACGTGGTATGGGCATTAAATGGAAGTGACAAACGACGCCTATGGTTCAGAGAAAGATACAATGTTTCGAGGTAAAGCGACATCAAAATATTCCCGCCATAAATGAGTATCCTCTTACCAAATATTAATAGATAAATATATGGCAAGTTTGGGGACTATCCGTATTGGTAAAAAAAAGTTCCACACGTAAGCCAACTCAGCCGGTTATGTGGACACAGGAGAACGCGACAGATGGATGTGATTCTTTGAGAGGTACGAAAAAAAGCGGCACAATTCAATAAACTCTCGAGCTCATCAGCCATGGGAAACTCAACCTGATCAAAACAGGGAAGAGACACGGTCAGAATGAATCTGGACAAAGCTACGGGTATATTCAAGAACCCACAATTGATTACTCGTACGTTACGTAATCGTACCCCAATTACCGTTATCCTTTGTAACGCTCCATTAGTGTCATAATTAGTCAATAATGGGCAATCATAGCAAGAGTTGTACGTTATATCAAGGAATCTTCTATATAAGGGAGGGGAATACAGCTTGTAAAGACATCTGATTCTCGAATACAATCTTCTTTGCTTTTCTATATTTCTGTAATATTGTCTATTATTCATTTTTCTCTATTACTTTGATTATCAGTAACTTGTGTTCATCCTAGAAATAGCTTTAGTCAAAGGATCTAATTCTTTAGTTAAACATTATGCGCATGCTAATTGCTTGGTACTTTCCTGTGATTGTTAAACCGTTAAAAAGGCCCTGAAGAATAAATTAGTAATCGGTTTGATAGGAATTCGCACATAAATGTAACTGTGGAAAGATTTGTCATTTCTTGTCCTTATTGTTATTCATTTTTTATATTCATGTTCAGCCTTATATTTAGATAAATTTTTTTGGCCTAGTAAGTGTCAAGTCGACCCCTCGTCACTACTTCTTCCAGATTAGACTGGATACTTAATGGGTACATAATGTTTATGTAATCATGATACGCTTATGTACTTAATTGTACAGGTTTTGAGGCAGGTGCATCTGGTTATCAGTCCGGAGCACGTTCTTGATTTCACGAGATCAGAGATTCCACGGTGAGTTGCTTCCCTTGATGTCGTTCAGCAGCACGTTGGAGTCTTTCCCTTTTGTTATTCTGTCTATATCCTCTGAGACAGTAGGATAGATGTGTTCATTTGATTCCCTCTACTAGATTCCTGTATACTTGTGACACAAGTTCCTGGCACACACATTGGTAGACTATTCTTTTGGAAATGTAACTATTTAAATTTAACTTGTTGATCATTGCAATTAAATTTGCCTTTGATATTTGTCATTTACTCATGCTTGTGACAAAAACTCGTGTATTGTTAATAAAGTTTTATAAAATTAAATGGAACTCACTAGACTAATTGTTTTGGCTTGCCTAATATCGACATTGGGCGCCATCGCGACCTTGATTAGGATTTGGGTCGTGACACTTACTAGGGCCAAACAATAAATTTAAGTATGAGACTAAGCATGGATATCAAGACTAATTAGCAGATAATAACAGAAAGTGGCAAGTCTTTCCATAAATATATATATATATATATATATATATGTCATTTCAATTGACTATTTATTCCAAGGTATTTGAAACAGTTTAAAAATCACAGAAAATGTCAAACAAACAGCATGCACATATAATGTCGAGGACGTACGACCCGATCCAACAAAATAATAATACATGTGACGCGGTCAAATACAATAAACACATCAAATAGTCAATCATGAATTTATCAAGAAAACAATTACCCAAGAAGTTGACAACTCTTCTTTAACATTCAAGAAAATGATGTTTGACCTTTTAAAAATTCATTTGCCAAGTTCGATATATCTAAGCAAGTTAGTTTGACAACATAGTTTCAAGTATGGCAAGTAAAGCATGCTTTTGGGTCCTAGACTACCCGGACAGAGCAAAATAGTAGCTACGCACGGACTCTCGTCACCTCATGCGTACGTAGCCCCCACAAGTAGTAACACATATTTAATTTCGCCTATGGGGACAATTACCTCATACGAGGTTAGAAAGGAGACTTACCTTGGCCCGAAGCTTACTCCCGAGTTCAAGAATGCTCTCAAACCCTCAAACCGGAGCCGGATAATCCAAAACTATCCAAATAAGGTAAAACCTAATCAATATGAGCTCCAAAATCCTCACTTCCACTATTAGAGTGATCACCCAACCCAAATTACAAGATTTCTAAAACCTACCCCCGGGCCCACGTGCCCGGATTCTGGAAATTTTTGAAGGAAATCGTACCCATTACCTTAAGATAAAGAATATGTGATTTTTACTAGATTCCATAACAATTTTCGTAGTTAAATCTCATTTTTATTAAACTAGGTTTTACTCTAAACCCATAATTTTCACTAATTTACATGCTAAAATCTACCCATAAACTATGTTTTATACTCACATGAGGTATAATACACTTACCTCACAAGCCTAGGTCGAAATCCTCTTCTCAAGAGCTCTCCAAGTTGCCCAAAGTTGAAATAAATGACCCATAAATGCCTAAGTCCCGTTTTTAAAATAACCTTGATGTCTCCAAATCTTTCGCAATTGCGCGCATGGACCGCATCTGCGGTCTTGCTTATGCAGACCATCATCCGCATCTGCGGAAAGGGGGAGGGCTTGCTAGGATCGCACCTGTGGACATGTGCACGCACCTCCGGTTCTGCTTCTGCGAAAAATGGACCACAAATGCGGAACCTAGGCTCCGCTTCTTAGGCCGCATCTGTGCAGCTTCGCCCACACCTGCGAGCTCGCACCTGCGGCTGCCAAACTGTAGATTCGGTCGCACCAGAACTGGTTCACCAGTAGCTCACTTTGATCTTGGACTTGACTCGCGCGACGTCCGAATGGGATCTGGGTCCCCTGAGGCTCCCTCCAAACATACCAACAAGCTATAAATCATTGAACGGTTCGCTCGAACTTTTGGAACGCCCGAAACAACATTAAAACTAAGAATCACACCCTAAAACCAATTGAATCAAACTTATGAACTTTAAGTTCTTCAATCTACTTCCAACATGCCGAAATGTACTTATACTACTTGGAATGATACCAAAATTTGTGTGGAAGTCTTAAATGAAATTACGGAACTATTTCCGATCTCGAAGTTCCATTTGGACCTCGATATCACCAAAACACGTCCCAAACCACATTTATAGAACTTCTAAAACTTCAAAATCATACTTTCACTATTTGGCGCTGAAACCCTCCCGGGTCATCCGAAACCAGTTACGGACATACGCCCCAATCTGAAATCATCATACGAAGCTATTGGAGCCGTCAAATCCCAATTCCGAGGTCGTTTACCCAAAATGTTGACCGAAGTCAAACTTGGCCATTTATGCCAACCTTAAGGAACCAAGTGTTCCGATTCCAACCCAAACTCCTCTGAATCCCGAACCAACCATTCCCGCAAGTCATAAATCACCAGAAGCAAGTACGAGAAGTCTTATTTAGAGGCACGAGGTTCTAGAAAGAAAAACGGCCGATAGGGTCGTTACATTTTGGTACTGACTCTGGTTGATCGGGAGTTGAACTTTTGGATCCACTATCCGGAGACTCACGGTAGATCTGTCGGAGTTCACAGACCTTGAAGTCCCTGTCTATCTTCTCGATTTTACTGTTTCTTTCATTCAAACAATGTACTTCCTTCAGACTTGTACTTGTAGTAAATTCTAGAACGCTCAAGAATTGTGACACCAGATCCGGGTAGTTATAAATGATGAAGTTGTTATAATATTTTGCACTCTTTATAGCTTAATTGCTGTTAATTACTGAATTGTATTAGAATTAATTTGATAATACTTTAACGCTGTCTTGCCTGCAAATGGGATGTTAGGCGCTATCACGGTTCCAACGGCGGGGATTTCTGGTCGTGACGACTTCTTTTACTTCTTTTAGTTATCACTTCTACGAACAAATAATACATTCATGCTACTCAACTTTTTAAAAATGATATCCATGAATATTAAATGCTAAAACATTATTGCATATATATTTAAAGGTCATGCATCAGAAAGTGAATTTTTTTTGCGATGAAACATCAACATGCCATTGTTTTTCGTGCAACGCACGTTCATAAAAACTGGTAATATTATAACAGCATGAATACAATGTGGAATTACAAAAATGACCTTATAATATTAAGCATAATAATTCATAATAAAAGGACATAATAAGAATTATTAGCCTTATAATTCTATTAGTTTTTGAACATAATACTACACGTCAGGACTCCTACATGATTACCTTTAGGAATCCTATTAGTATAATTACTTTTTGTCTGTCTAATTCATATAAAATTGAACAAGTAAATATTTTTAGTCATGTAATCCTATTACTTTTAAGATATACTTTTTAAAAATTTCTATTACTAATTTAATTTGAAAACGTATTATAATGTCCTATTACTAATTTTATATGAGAATGTATCATATTGCCCAAATCTATTTAGAAATAGCATAGCCTATAAAATTATAAATATAATATTAATATACCAAAATATCCCTAAAATATTAAACGGAAGAACTCATAGGGAAAAGGCATAACTGCAATAAATTATTTTTTGGACTACAATATTGTAACGACCCGACCGCTCATTTTGAGCTCTAGAGAATCGTTCGACAGTTTGAGACCATGAGCAGTTTCACTTCAGGTATTACAACTTGCATGTGTGGTCGGAATTAAAATTCAAAAAGTTCGGAGTGGATTTGGAAAAAAAATTCGCATTTCGGAAGATTAAAGTTGGGAGAATCTGATTAAGGGTGAATTTTGAGTAAAAGACCTTGGAATCAGGATTTGAAGGTTCCAATATGTTCGTATGATGATTATCGACTTGGGCATATGTACGGATCGGGTGTGTGGATGGCGCAGGAGCGTTTCGGCACCTATGGTGGAAGATTGGCATTTCAAAAGAATTTCATAAATTTGGGTTGAAGTGAATTTCGATGTTATCGATGTCTATCTGGCATTCTGAGTCTGTCAATAGCCCTATATGTGATTCTATTATTGGGATCACGTCCGAAAGTGGATTTGGAGGCCCGTACGTCATTTTGGAGTCATTTGGTGGAAGTTAGAAATTTGAAGGTTTTTGAGAAGTTTGACCGGAAGTGGACTTTTTGATATCGGGATCGGATTCCGATTTCGGAAGTTGGAATAGGTCCGTAATGTCAAATATAACTTGTATGCAAAATTTGAGGCCAATCAGACATGATTTGATGGGTTTCGTCATCGAATGTAGAAGTTGGAAGTTCAAAAGATCATTAAGCTTGAATTGGGGTATGATTTATGATTTCGGTGTTGTTTGATGTGATTTGAGGCCTTGAGCAGATCCGCATTATGTTTTAGAATAGGTTGGTATAATTGGATGGGGTCCCGGGGGCCTCAGGTGGATTCCGAGTGGTTAACAGATTGAATTTGGAATTTGAAAAGGATTGAGGAAGCTGATATCCGGTGTAACCGCACTTGCAAGGTTTTGGCCGCATGTGCGGAGCCGTAGAAGCGGCCTAGGCGTCGCAAAAACGGCAGTGGGTAGTCAGGTGAAGGACTGCAGGTGCGAAACTTTCGCCACATCTGCGGAAGCACATAAGCGAAGAAATTGAGCGCAGAAGCGGAAGAAGGCGTAGAAACGGAAGGGGTCTCGCACATGCAAAGCCGCAGGTGCAGCTACTATTCTGCATGTGCGGAAATTGGTTGGGCAGTGAAGTTGTCACGACCCAAACTCCACTAGTCATGATGGAACTTAACCTAACCCGCTAGGTAAGCCAACTAATAACTATCCAATTCCACTAATATTAATAAAAAAATTAAACAAAAGGAATTATCTAAATCTTATACATTCCCTAAGGACTCGTAGTACAAATCATGAGCTTCTAAGAATACAGTTTACAAAGCGAAAATGAAATAAATACATAGTCTGTTTGAAAAGTACATAAACAACACGATTTAATCTAAGGCTACCCCGAACAACGGAGGCAGCTTCAACAGGGACACGAGTATATCTTCAAAGCCAGCAACCATAGAACACAGCAATAACTGCAACCAACATATACACGCAATGTGCAGAAGTGTAGTATCAGTACAACCTACCCCATGTACTAAGTAAGTAACAAACCTAACCTTAGGTTGAAAGTAATGACGAGCTATCACAAGGTCGGGTCTCATACTGGTATTCTACAACAGTTCACATCAGCATAGCACAAGCAGTAAAGAGGTATCTCAGAAGTAAAATGGCTCAACCCGTTCACAATTTAAGAAAAATAGGCATGCTTTTCAAATATTTTAGTGACAGTCAGTTCTTTTGGCGAAATTATAAAAAATACAAGTAAGTTTGAAAACTGTGATTTTTCTCAAAATCCTTTGAACAATAAGTAAGAAGTTTCATTTTCTTTCTAAATATCAAGTGCAAAAACACCTCTTTGTACTCACATACCAATATGTGTAAAAAGTCATGAATGACGTGATACTATAATATGAGGAAAAAATGCATTTTTATGCATGTATGTTAAATGTGCATATCAAATGCGATGAAACTGAGTGATAAAACCATATGCAAGCTCTCAAAGCATCAATTCACTCAGTCCTCTCATTCACTCAGTCCTCCCCATCACTCATATACAGCCCCTTGGGAAAACATCACTCATATACATCCCCTCGGGCAAAGATCACTCAGTAGGTACCTACACCCACTGGGGGTGTGTACAGACTCCGGAGGGGCTCCTACAGCCCAAGCTCCATATCAAGCCAATCATGTCATAGATCAATGAGGCCCTCGGCCAATATCAAACATGCTGCAACGTGCAACCCGCTCCCAAAAATAAACATGCTGCGGCGTGCAGCCCGATCCCATAAATAATCATCATAATCAAGCCCTCGGCCTCACTCATAAATATCGTCACAATCAGGCCCTCGGTCTCACTCATAAATATCCTCACAATCAGGCCCTCGTCCTCACTCATAAATATCCTCACGATCAGGCTATCAACCTCACTCATAAATATCCTCACAATCAGGCCCTCGGCCTCATTCAGTCATCAATCTCTCCAGTCTCTCTCTCCCAGGCTCACAATGTCATGAAACTCGCCCGAAAATGATGATGTGATGTATCAATGAATAACAATAGAGACTGAGAGATGATATGCTTATGAGTGCGTATGACTAAGTTCAGAAAATAATGAAAGAATATAACTCCACAACAGAAATGAACTCAGTGGGTCCCAACAGTATCGACCTAAGTCTAAACATGACATCTAAGCATGATTGAATACTCAATTACTATATCACATAGTGGGGACATAGATAACAACAAGATAGGGCCACTATACAGTTCCATAGGAACCTCAGAGTCCCCATTCACAGGGTGCACGCCCATACGCCCGTCACCTAGCATGTGCGTCACCTCAATACAAATCACATAACACGTATTGCAGGGTTTCATACTCTCAGCACTAAGTTTAGAAGAGTTACTTACCTCGAACGAGCCAATACCAATGCCGAGCAAGCCAAGCGATGCTCAAAAGATGCCATCACGCGCGTTCTAACCTCTGAACGGATTGAAACTAACCTAAAACAACTCAAATATATCAAACAGTGCTAAAGGAACCAATCCCAATTGTAAAAGGTCGAATCTTTAATCAAAAGTCCAAAATCTGCCAAATTGCCCAACCCGGGCCCGCACCTCGGAACCAACAAAACTCACAAAATCTGACAACCCATTCAATTATGAGTCCAACCATACTAATTTCACTCAAATCCGATTCCGAATCAATGTTTAATACTTAAAAATTCACCTTATGAAACTTTAGGCAAAAAACTCCAAATTTCACTTTGAAATTATCAATCAAATCCCAAAAACAAAGATGTATTCATGAAATATAACTAAAATCGAGTAGAGAACACTTACCCCCAATACATATGGTGAAAATCGCCTCCAAAATCGCTCAAATAGGAGCTCCTAGCTAAAAATATGACCAAATCAACAAACCATTATTTTATATATTTTTCTGCCAGCTATTCTGTCTCGTTTCTCATGCCAAACGATCCCGAAACTCATTTTTACGCCTCCAATAGATTTCTTGTCACATTTTAGTCAAGTTAGGCTTTTGAATCACTCCATTTGACCTTATAATGAAGGAGATATGTTGGTTTCAATATTTGCAAATAGTGCTGATTTTTAAATATGAATTCAGTGGCAATTTCGTAATTAATCTGAAACATCTCGCAACCCAATTTTTAGTAAAATGACCATAAATTCCTCATACGATGTCCAAATTCGACAATTCTTTTTGCTATAGCTCTGTAATTATGATACAGATCTAATGCTTCAATCAAAATAGAAATAGTTGCTTATTTGCTTAATGTGGTACCATTTATCCTTGAAGAAACGACGTCGAAACATAAGAAAAACGAGCGCAACGCAGCCCAAACCTATCTGAAACTCACCCGATCCCCTCGGGAACCCGTACAAATATACTAAAAAGTCCCGTAACATTATTCGGACCAACTCAAGGCCTCAAATCATGCATAACAACATTGAAACGATTAAACGCGCCTCAAATCAAACTAAAGGAACTTTCAAACTTTCGACTTCCAAAACCTCGCGCCGAAACATATCAAATCAATTCGGAATTAACTCGAATTTTTCACAAGTCTTCATACATATTATGGATCTATCCGTTCTCCCAAACTACCGAGCGAAATGCAAATGCTCAAAACGACCAGTCGGGTTATTACAAGATTTTTAAAAACGGGGGTTTTGGTCATTTCTCCCATTTCTCATTTGGTTGGTCCATTTTCGGAGCTCTTGGAGAGGAGATTTTCCTCATCTATGTCAACGTAAGTGATTCCCACCTACTGCAAGTAAAATATAAGGTTTATATATGAATTTAGACATGAAAAGTTTTAGAAATTTGGGATTTGGAAGAAAACCTAGAAAAATTGTATTTTTGGATTTTTACCATGAAATTTAAGACGGGAGTTGGAATAACTTATATATTTGATTTCGTGAGGTTCTGGGTAAAGTTAATCTTTGAACATTTTCGAAATCCGGGCACGTGGGCCCGAGGGTGATTTTTATCGACTTCTCGAACGGAGTTGGAAATTGTTGTAAATAGGGTTATAATGGTTATTTGAGTATATATTTACGGAATTGCTCAATTATTGACTAGTTTTGGAGCGTTGGGGCATCGGTTTGAGTTGTCAGAAGGGCTTCGGAGCCGGTTGTGAAATTTCCGAGCGAGATAAGTCTTCTATCTAACCTTGTAAGAGGGAATTAACCCCATAGGTGAACTAAATTATTATGTTCTTCTACTTGTGGGGGAATACGTATGAACGAGGTGACGAGAGTCCATGCGTAGCTACTATTATGCTTACGTCTGGGTAGTCTAGGACCCGAATCATGCCATACTTGCGATATTTGAAACTTTATTGTTAACTTAAATTGCTTAAATCATATTGAATTTGGTAACTGAAATTTTAAAAGGCTAAACTTCATTTTCTTGTTCGTTAAATGAAAATCAACAATTCCTTGGATAATTGCTCCTTAAAGAATTCTTGATTGACTGTTTGAATGTGTTTATATTTTGTGGACCGGGTCGAACGCCTTGGCAGATTAAATAGATGCATCTATGTTTCATGTCGTTCGATCCTCAGTAGTGCACATTTTATATTTATATGTTGGGGCAGGCCGTACAACCTCGGCATTGTTTGTGCACGTTACATCTTTGAAATCCATAATATTTGCTACTACTTCATTGGCTAGAAATATAAATTGTTAAATGATGAAACCAAAGATGGAAATTTCCTAAATAACAAAAGAAATGTTTACTTACTTATTGATTATTGAGCCCCCTGTTATTTCATATAAATCATGCTTAATTAAACTATCAGTATTATAATGTTAGCCCATTGTGATTGTCGGAGTCGACCCCTCGTCACTACTTCTTCGGGGTTAGGCGTGATACTTATTGGGTACGCGTTGATTTACGTACTCATACTACACTTGCTGCATATTTTGTGCATGTGCATTTATGATTATCGGCCTTGCAAGAGCAGAGGCGTGTGTGCATACAAAGACTTAGGTGAGCTGCACTCCCTATGACGATCTGCAGCCAGCAGAGTCTCCTTCAGAGTTCTTATGTTTTCTTTTCTGCACAAATTTTATATTTCGGACAATTATTGTATTTTATTTTACTTCCTAGTAAATGCTCATGTACTTGTGACACCGATTTTTGGGGCGACTATGGGTTGCACTATATTGAAATTGTTGTAAAATATTGTTATCTATTCTGTAAATTCAATCTTTACTATTTAATCAAGGGAAAAATGAAATCTATAAAATAATAAAAGTGAGAACAAAGTTAAGTAATTATTATTGGCTTGCCTGACAGTAGTGTCTGGCGCCATCACGACCTTTAATAGATTTTGGTTTGTGACAACATGGTATCAGAGCACTAGGTTCACTTAGTTCTCACGAGTCATGAGCGAGTCTACTAGAGTCTTGCAGATCGGTATAAAGACATCTGTACTTATCTTCGAGAGGTTACAGGGTTGTTAGGAGAACTTCCTTTCTTGATTCCTCTTCGTGCGATTTGATTCTTTTGAGGCTTATGCCTTTGTCTCTTTCCTATTCAATCTTATGCGATGTGAAACACTTGTTATAGATAAGGAATGGAGGAATTGTAATGGTACTGCAGAGGTGGTGCATGGCGTTTCTCCTTGCGTAATTGATTGGGCTATTGTCTTAGCCTTGCGGAAGGATGCTTTGTCGTCTCAGCTCAGTATCAGTATTTCCTATGGTTTTGAAGTTGGGCACTAATTTTTATGACGATTCGTGCGCTGTTGTCTCATAGTGGTTGTGGAAGTGGAGGTTTAGCCGGTACATGATTCAGAGATTCAGTATTTTATTTGCGGCAAAAGGGAACTTAATCGGACTGTAGTGTTCAGGATCGGGGTAGATAAACTAACGAGATTTGGCATTTTTGAATGTGGTGGAATTGTCATATGTGATGTGGTATCGTCATCCTTGTTGAATGTGTTAAGTTCGTCGGTGTTTTGGTCTTCTTCAATTGCCTTTGGGGTAGGGTATTGTGAAATAGTGTCGGTGAAGTGAATGTCAGAGATCGGGGCTTGTAGTGGTTCAGGATCAAATCGGCATTCCTAGTGTTGATGGCTCGAGAAAGATGATCTCCGGAAAGGTTTAAAGTTGGTAGAGATCTATTGATTCAAGTGCTACAGAGTTAAGTATTGATTTAAGGCAATAACTGGGAAGCGAAGGATGAGGAAGGACATGTGGGAGGTGTCTTGCGGTGGATAAACTTCTAAAACGCCAAGTGTGAGAAGCAGAAGTCGAGTAGTTGCTTAAAGGAGTGAGTTTGAACAAAGTAGGAGAGTGGCAGAGTAGCATATGGGTTCTATGGAATGATGACTACAAGCCTTTGGAAAAGTTTAGAGTGATTCGAGATTCATGGTGGGCAGTGACTAGGTCTACTAACTTAATTTGGAATCTTGGCTATTATACCGCGGGAGATGGGATGCGACAAAAAAGAGCTGCTCAATATGAAGAAGGATACAACATGACTTTGGATTGGAACGTAGTGTCGCACCTTTAGTTGATGTCCACGAGGAGTGAACAGACTTGTACAGCTTGTGAATGAGCACCGGCTAAGGATGGGTTACTGATTTCATAGTAATTATACCCAGTTCATTGTCGTTGGATGATGTCGGCATGAAGTTTCCATAGGTGGGTTATCTCCTGTGAGAAAGTTAGCGGTTGCATGGTGTTGACGAAGTTCCTACGAAGAATTTCTATTGACTATCCAGGAACAAGTCGAATATGTGCATGTGGCTATTGATTCAGAGTGGTCATGAAGTGTTTAACAGAAAGGTTTCGAGAAATTTGGCGGGTTGATTGTGCAAGATCCTGTCAACGGGAAGAAGGAATCTTAGTAGGTTCCATGGTTGTGAAATTATAGCTTCAAGCTAAGTGGGAGAGCCCCACCGCCTATGATCTAATTGTATGGTTGTCTACTTGTGAGGTTTCGGGTTATCTGCATGACGATAGGTTATTGCGACTAAGGAAAGAGAACACCAGTGGTAATCTGAGCAAAGGATTTGAGAAATGTGTACTATAATTGGCCTTATTGATTCAAGTTTCCATAGGTGGGTTATCTCCTGTGAGCAAGTTAGCGGTTGCATGGTGTTGACGAAGTTCCTACGAAGAATTTCTACTGACTATCCAGAAACAAATCGAATATGTGCTTGTGGCTAGTGATTCAGAGTGTTCATGAAGTGTTTAACAGAAAGTTTTCGAGAAATTTAGCGGGTTGATTGTGCAAGATCCTGTCACCGGGGAGAAGGAATCTTGGTTGGTTCTAGGGTTGTGAAATTATAGCTTCAAGCTAAGTGGGAGAGCCCCACCACCTACGATTGGATTGTACGGTTGTTTACTTGTGAGGTTTCTGGTTATCTGCATGACGATAGGTTATTGCGACTAAGGAAAGAGAACACCAGTGGTAATTTGAGCAAAGGATTTGAGAAATGTGTGCTATAATTTCCCTTATTGATTCATGTTCTGTCGTTGGGAAGACTCAGGATTTATGCTCCGTGTAGAGGTGAGCTACAAGGAAGATGATCCAGTCGGGGTGCTTCTTTGAGATGGGTGTTCATGTGCTAGCAGCGCCTTGGAGTTTGATTATATTAGGGACCAAGTCAGAGTTGGTGACTCTCATCAACGGCCCTAGCGGATTCAAAAGTTGAAGTGCGGTGCCTAAAGATTTCGAGTCCGTAGTGTGGTTAAGTGTCGAGCTTTTCTAATGTGTTATAAAAGGGGCTTCGAGTGTTCCGTGTTATGTTCAGTCTTCGCTGTAGAATTGGAGGAGTGGGGGAAGGTAACATTGGGTCTATGGAGAGATTTATCAAAATAAGTGTACCAGTTGAAGATGTGAGTGTCGTACAATGAGGGTATGAAATGGTTGGTGAGTTTTAGGGATGGTGTGGTCTCGTGAAATAAAGTCACTCAGATGATTGCGGATTTGAGTCTGTTATGTTTGAATGGACCTACTACTCTTCCTAAGGCAATCCAGAGTAAATTATAAGAGGTCGGATCGGTTAGCGATGGTTGGATTGGCATGTGGTGGCAATGATCAGGTATTTCAGCATGTTAAGTTATACATGTGATTTGTGGCAGTGCATTCGAGACTTGGTGATCGTTGTAATTGATTTTATTTGGAAGAATTTGAGTATTATGGCTCGTTATGTGTAGATGGATCCCGGAAGAGTTATGGTAGTTTACACCACTACTCGAGGTTGGTATTTTCTGTGGTTCTGGGAATTCAGTCGCGTGATGCAATG
Source organism: Nicotiana rustica (assembly GCA_005239535.1). Taxonomy (NCBI): domain Eukaryota; kingdom Viridiplantae; phylum Streptophyta; class Magnoliopsida; order Solanales; family Solanaceae; genus Nicotiana; species Nicotiana rustica. Next base: position 151,020 of record ML531410.1, read on the forward strand.
GTTCTCCTAAATGAGTTAAGTGAAAGTTTTATGTATGATGAAGTGTATATCCTATTATAGGTTTGGGAGTTATGATGGAATTCTTGCATTCTCGCGTATTGGCATGTTAGGTATCGTGAACAACATGTGAATTAGAAGTGGAGGATCAAGGTTGCGATTTGGTGTAGGCAAGAATGTTAAGAGCTTGGGTAAGCATGACAGGGATTCAGATGTTAAAGTAAGCTGGTGTTGTCGTTAGCATCACCAGAGATCGGTGTCCTGTGTAACAGGCTTTGTGTTCTGATTGGCGGATCCTTGATTTTTTTTACAGCATTGTTATCAGGCTGGATGTGTTCATTTCAGCATAGCGTTGTTTATGGAGGAGTATTCGGGCATTGGATGTTAATTCTTCATCGGCTATTCTACGTAATAATGTATTGCGCCGTGTGGGTTATGAGGCGGTTTGGTTATTTGCACTCGCATTGTGATTCCGGATAATCTGTGGTGATGTGAAAGCAGGATGGCTCTCAAGATACAGGTCGTATATTTCACCTTGATTATGCTTGAGTTTCGTAGTGTATGGCACTATTTTTCTCCCCATGATTTTTATTATGCACTTAGCGTGCTTGTGGTTGATATTCGGGTATTTCATAGTTATGAGCATTTTCTCGAGAAGTATTTTCTTATAGATTATTATGTGTGGATCGGGTGGCACGCCGCCACGGGTTTATTGTTGGATCGGGTGGCACGTCGCCACGGGTATCATGGTTGGATCGGGTTGCACGCTGCAACAATGTGATGTTGAGTACAATATCCCCTACCTATTATTTTGTGTATTGCTTCTCATTTTCTGAGGAAGGTTCATAATATCTATTCGGTTGTTTTAATTAATTACGTGTGCTAAATAGTTCTTTCCAAAGTTCATTCCCTTGTATATCACATTCGAGTTGTAGCTTGTTGGAACATTGAGGTATCATGCGAGACTTTTGGTAGTGTCTGAGGTGGCTTAGTCCCTGAGCATCCTGTACTGGGTTAGACGAGATTTTTGGACCAGGGATCAGTGCAATCAGATTTATATGCGGCTTATTTGAGCACAAATATCGTTATTTGGTTCATAATGAGGTAATGGTTCTTATCAGGAGGAGTGACTCAATGATTTGGTGGTTTGGCAGTTTGTTATGAATTTTTACACGTCTCTTCCGTCGTGGTAGTAGTGCAAGAGTTGGAACATGACTTATATGTTTCATGAGGTGTGTTGTGGGCATAGGATTTGCGGGGTTTCGACTGTTGTTGTCAGGGTATGTCATTTTGTTCCTATGAATAATGCGGTGCATGGTATAAGTTTGGTAAGAGTATACAATCATCTATTGGCACATTGTGTAGTGATAGGTACGGTATTTGCATGTTGGAAACAGACATGGTAGATGATTTTAGATGTTGGAATTTGGCTTTACGGCTTATTTGACTGAATGAAAAGGAGAAATTGCAGGTTTGCTTGAGTTGATGTGCTCAACTGGGTTGTGGTAGCACAGGTAGGTGCAAAAGGTGTTAGACAAATAATTTTGGCAACTCCAGATCAGTTCTTAGCACGTTCGAGGACGAACATATGTCTAAGTGGGAGAGAATGTAACGACCTGACCGGTCATTTTGAGCTCTAGCGCGTCGTTCGGTAGTTTGAGACCATGCGCAGCTTCACTTAAGGTATTATAACTTGCACGCGCGGTCGGAATAAAAATTCAGGAAGTTCGGAGTGGATTTTGAAAGAAAATTCGCATTTTGGAAGATTAAAGTTGGGAGAATCTGATAAAGGGTGGATTTTGAGTAAAAGATCTCAAAATCGGGATTTGAAGGTTCCAACAGGTTTGTATGATGATTATGAACTTGGGCGTATGTTCAAATCGGGTTTTAGATGGCATGGGAGCGTTTCGGCACCTATGGTGGAAGATTGGCATTTTGAAAGAATTTCATAAATTTGGGTTGAAGTGCATTTCGATGTTATCGACGTCCATTTGAGATTCCGAGTCTGGGAATAGCCCTGTATGGTGATTTGGTATTGGGAGCGCGTCCGAAAGTGGATTTGGAGGTCCGCATGTCATTTTGGAGTCATTTGGCGGAAGTTAGAAATTTGAAGGTTTTTGAGAAGTTTGACATGTGAGCATGTAATTTTTAACCTACTATATATTCCTACAAAATTCAATTAATTAATTAGTGCTATAAACCTTTGTTGAATTTCATTGTCCGTGTGCGAATTATTTGCATTGCATAAATCATAATTTGTCTTTTAAAATTCATAAATGATTTAAAGTTGCATAACTCGGTGCATAGCTTCAATTATTTTATTGGAAAATTACGGAAAATTATTCTTCAAATAATTTTAAATGTTAACTAGAAATTTCACCTTTTATTTTACTCATTGATTAAAATTTAAACTAGAGTTAGAGCTAATTAATATATTATTTGTAATTGATTGAAATAAATAACAACAAAAATGTTGTTTATTTGACACAATGTAGATTTAATGATTAATTTATTCATTTTTTCTAACAAAATTGTGAAATTTACTCCTTAAATGACATGAGTGTTAAATTAAATGGTATTACTCTTAATTAATTTATAATTAGCCAAAGACTAAGTTAGAATGAATTACTACCATTTTGTTAAGTTTTGATTTAATTCAAATTAATTTATTAATTTAGATTAGCTTAAAAGGGGATTAAAATCGGACCTGAGCCAAAATTAACCAGGCCCAAACCCCTTCTCTATACACAAACACACCCAGCCCAAGACCATAAACCCGTCCAAACACCCCTGTTACATTGTTTCATTGATTCTTGATTTTTCCCCTTAAGTGATTTCTGCTTATGAGCGAGTTTTTCCACTANGTTACCCTCCCCCTCCCCCCCAAAAAAACGACCCCGTTTCAATTAAGGAACAATCCCAGCCGTTGATCTATTTAGATCCAACGACTGGGAACTCAAAAGCCCTAACCTATATATCTGATCCTAAACCCCCTACCCCTTAGAACTCAAAGGCTAACACCCTCCCCCATCCCCTCCATCTCTCTCTCTCTTCTGTATACCCAAACCCTAGCCGCCCTAGGTTTCCCACCTTGCTCCGCCCACCGGAAATCGCCTAACGGTGGCGGACGACCTCCAAACAACCCCAAAATTTCACCCTACAACCCTCTCTTCATCCTCAATCACCCCCTACCATTGATTTTATCAGAAACCCGCTCAAATCCCTCAAATTTTAGATCTAAAAATCTGAAACCCTATAAATCCCACTCCGGCCGATTTAGAGGTAACTAGCGACTCGGACCTTCATGAGTCAATTTCTCTTGACTAGAGCAATTAACTCATGAGGGTTTGACTCGTTTTCAAACCCTGCCGGAGTCCGGCCAAGGTCCTAGGGTTTTTACTATGAAAAGAAATCATGAACTAATTAATAGGTTTAATCACTGTTTCCATTATTCCTTCTTAGACCAACTTATTTCTCTTGTTATTTTGCTCCTGTTTGCTTGAACGTTCCTTCTTGTAATTAATTAGAACCTGAATAGACTTCCTTTCTTAGTAGATAACTTAAGATTCTTATTACTATATCAGTGAATATTTGTTTCCTATCATTGATTCATGTTTGGTTAATTCACCTTGTGTATTGTTAGTTCACACATACACGCTTAGGTTAATTGAACCCTCTTTGGATATTGGAATGATATAGCTCAGGTTTTGACGATTCATGAGTTTTAAATGTGCTTCATGTATTTTCATCAGTTTATTGACCATATTTAGGTTTCTTTGTATTACGCTCAGCTATTCGATCCCCTAACTTGTTTTCTGATTTTTAGTTTATTGTTGAATTGATTTCACCTCAACTCACCTTTGATTTAGTAATCTGATTAGTTAGCAATTAACTAGTTGATTAGGTATACCCTTGAAACTAAGATACTAATAGTATAATTGGAAACTAACTCTAAGGACCTAAACTAACTAACCTAAAACCTGAAAATAGATCACCTAAAATCAAAGATTGATTAGTGAGTTAGTCATCTCAATTAGTCAATATTTAATAAGCTAATTACATACTAAGCTAAGAGTTAGTTAGTTGCAACTTCACTAATGGTTAATTAAGTTGATCACTCAATTAGGTTGGATTAAGTATAATGACTCAAATTGAGTTAATCACAATTAGGTTTAAATCTAAAATAATTCACCTAAGCTTAATCTCTAGTTAATGATGAATCAATTTCAAGTACTTTAACCTATTAATTAACCCAAATCAATAGATAATATTGATTAATCTTAAAGGGTAATTCTAAGGATATTAAGGGGTATTAGGAATTACAACTGAAGAATCTTGGGTATAACAACCCAAGAAACTTCTAGAATTAGGAAAATATCATAAGAATCAGATTCGTTAAGGGTAAAACAGTAACTTTAAAAAAGGATAAGGGCTAGAATTAATAGAATGTTCTAGAAGAAGGTAAAGTTGTCCAAAAGAATAAGGTATGACAGTTGTACCTGTACTATCTCATCCTAATAGGATTAGGAATATCCTCTGAAGATGCTACTCTAAATTTCCCTATATATAGACTAGGATATTCAGCCTAAGGGGAGGACTTTTTTTTGGGGAAGGGGACAATCTAAAAAGAAAAACACTCTCTTCTAGCTGATGAAACATTCTGAAAAATACACAAGTATCTTCCATTCAAAAACAAAATAAAAAGTCTTTTTTTTCAAGAAAAAGCATGTTAGAAGGGAAAATCTGGCTTCTTTTTTTTTTTTTTTTTTTTGAAAACAAGCNGATTTAATTCTTGCTGGACTGCTTGGGTTTTTCCTTGGTTTATTCTGTTTATTCTGTCAAGTCTTTTGCTATTTTTCTCTCCAAAGGTATGTAACAATAAACTTTAGATAGAGTTATTGAATCCAGAACTTGTATTAGATTTGTTACTTCATGTTGTGTTTTTTCTTGAAGATTGTATGAATCTGAATCTCCTTCTCCTCCATTCTTGATATAAAACTGAAGTAAGGTTACTATTATTTGAATGTATGTATGCAACTCCTAGAATCAGCTTGGTTATTTGCTAAATTTCTGTTAATACATTTAGTAGTTAGTAGTTAGATGTTAATTTCATATGTGTTTAGCATGTTAGAGTAATTCGCACTAGGGTAGATGAGTTAGATTCCTTAATAATCAAACTCATTCAATAATGAGTGCATAAATGTTCGTATATTGGCTGAAGTTACCCTTCAAAACGGGTATAAAATATGTAGTTGAGAAGGGCATTAGAGTGAGAATCTGAACCCTTGATGGTCAAAATTCATCCTCTAAAAATGCCTAGATAAGCAAAGTTCCTATAGAGTTTAGAATTATGTTAGTATTAGTACTTGGGTAGATGAATCTGGCTTTTTAATAGTCAAATTCACCCCTAGGTAGTGCATAAACAGTAGCTTAGGGTGCTCAAAATCACCTTTTACGGATATAAAGTGGATAATCAAAGGCTCCTCAGAGGAAAGAATCTGAATCCTTTATGATCAGATTTATCCTCTTAAAAATGCCTAAATAACCCAGTTAATGAATCAATATAGACTGAAGGTACAAAGTATGAAAATGACATTCTGGAGTTGAGTTGATCCTTTTATGATCATATTCACACTGAGAAAGTACATAAATAATACTGCCAGATAGTTAAACACACGCAATATCATGATTAAAACTGACCTCTTCATGGTCAGTTTGGTTTTGGTGGTTGCACAACACCTAAATTATATTGAGGGTGTTCTACATATTACAAAAAGAAGGCTCAAACGTAAGGCCTCGAGGGAGTGTCGAGTCAGCAAATTAGTCAAAATTTTCATTCTAGTTTTCTTTCTTCTGGAAAATGTATCTTGATAGTAGTAGTCAAGATGTAATTTATTTTCAGAACTGTTGTAATATAATACTGGACATTATGTTTGTAATTTTAGGAAATGTGTGTATTTAGTTTCAAATTTTAAACTAGATTCGAATAGACACTTTTAGACAGTTTAACATTTGAAAACGGGCCCAAATATGCAAGATTCGTCCAAGTCCACTGGACTCGAATGGGAACAGTCAAAAGCCGTAGGTAATGCCCTGGTTGAACGTGAAAAGGTTCAAATATGTAGTTATCTTAATGATGTTTTGTTTGCAAATGTAATTACGAGATGCTATAAGTTGGGATATTCAGATTGGCAAGATTTAGGTCGTTAAAAAATTTGTTTTCTACAGTTTTTCCTTACCTATTGAATTTTTAAGAACAATTGTTTTAGCTCGGACTGAATTTCACAAATTTATACAAAAATACAAACTTGCTGCTCAAAAATGCTCTCAAAAAATTTCCAGAATTATGACAGAATAAAGGAGTCAATGTGTATAAATTATGAAATGAACAACATGAATTTAGGTTGTTTTATGATATTGGTAAAAACATTCGGCCAAAAAATGTTCTGTTGCAATCAAACACGTCAATTTGGTTTCTTGGGAACATGCTACTTGTGAACTTTAGAACTCTTTTCATTAATGCATGCCTTAAATATATGTGCTCAGCTTTACTTCTTATTACAAAAGAGCCAAATTAGGATTGGCCAAAAAGAGTTGAAATAATCTTGGGCTAAAAATGGCCATAGCCCAAACATCTTATCGTTTAGACTAAGTGAATTTAGGTTCAAACAATCTTCCACATATCCTTTAGGTTAAAAAATACATCTTTAGGTAGAAATTTTGAAAAGAATCAACTATTATCTCAAATTAGCATAAACTACACTCGGGAGTGGTAACTCATGCCCCCGACCCTCACTCCAAACAACTATATAAGACGCATATAGCAACCAATGGTGCATTTCATGTGACGTGATTACCATGTGTTCAAAAACAACAAGTGTACGTCATCGTAACTTGTCTAATATAAATCCATAAAACATGTTAATTGATTTTAAAACTAAAATGTTACTTCAAATAAAAAACATAAAGAATAATCAAACATCACCTCAAAAAGGCACTATAAAACCGTCATGACCATAGTCTTGACTATGTAATCTACACGTGGGTGCGACAACTCATGTCCCCGTCTTCAACTTTAAACTAATAAAAATAACATGTTGTAATTACGGGTGCATTTCATGTGGCGTAATTGTAATATGTCAGAAAACAAACAATTGCACGCCATTGTGACTTGTTTCAAGATAAATCCATAAATACTAAAAGCGGCTAAAAGTGAAAAAGGATAAAAAGCACAATAGGTCTAAAATATGTAAATAATTAGATAATAAGGCCAAATATTAATAGTTAAGCGGCAGTGCTAGAACCACGGAATTCGGGAGTGCCTAACACCATCTCCCGGGTTAAAAGAATTCCTTACTCAGATTTGTGGTCGCGGACAAATCAAAACAGAGTCAAAATTTCCTTGGTTTGGGATTTTAAAACAAAACAGTGTCCCGGAGCATCGTCAAAAATCCGGTTGGTGACTCTGAAATAATAATAAGTCCCAAAACCGAATAATATCGCTTTAATTAGAAAAACTCCCTTATTACCCTCACTGGGTGAAAAAGGAGGTGTGACAACTCTGGCGACTCTGCTGGGGATATGGAACCCAGAATCTCTGGTTCAGGGTTCAAGAATTCGATCTTATATAAATGTTATGTTTTGGCTTTCCTTATATGATTTTATGTGTTTAAACCTAATGTGCTAATTGCCATATTTGCTGCTTTGATATTTATCAGAATTGCATATAAACTGTGCCGAAACCCTTCTTCTCTCTGAGTCTTCTAAATAATCTGGGAAGTGTGCACTTCGTGTGACTTCTTTTCTGTTAGAGTCATCCAAATTTTAGAATGAGGTACAGACAAGTTGCAAAGCCGGTGAAGCTTTTGTATGCCCGGTACGCTGCCCCGATCTCAGCTCGAGCTGTCTGCTCGGGTAAGCCTGGTCTAGAACAAAACCCCAGGATTTAAACTTAGAATAACATAGCCTCATGTCGGATCCCTAGTAGGAACGATTATCTGCATCATGTGCCTTTGACTTAGGGGACTCAACATAGGGGTTGGGTCCGTCTAGCACAGGTGTACGCGAAATGAAAGACTACCCTGATGCATCGTACCTGCTATGTATGCATTTATTTTGTTTCAGCTTGTGTATTGACCGGCTGAAACTAAAAAAAACGAACAGAAAACCAAGAGTGAGGTAGGATAGAAATTTCACCCTGTTTTGAAAAATCCCCGTATTTATCCCGAAACTCTGCCAAAATTTCTGGAAAAAAAAAATATTCCAAAACAAAATGAGTGGGGGTATATTTTTCAGTCAGGATTTTTTCCGAACTACGCATTGTTTGATTCTCATGGGTGTGGGATACGTAGGAAACCCTCATCGGGTCCAACTCTATTTTTCAAAATCAAAGGATATATTCCTAAATAAAATTAGGTGACGCCATTATAGCCTGATTGCCCAAGTGGGGCACCGGAAGGTCATTTTTGCAAAAGTGGCCGCTTGTGGTTTGTCTTTAAATTTCGATCCAATTCACAAACACAACCTTAAAAAACTTCCTACCCGAAGTATTGAAGGGCCGTATTCGCAAATATGGTCCATTTTTCTTTATTACAAAACCCTTTTCAAAAATAACACTTTTCAAAGTTTTTTTGTGGTTTTAATAAAAAAAACGAATGTGCAGGATGAATACAGTTGAAAACGTTCCCTTCAGGGCAGTCGAGGAAATCCCTCTATGACTCCATATGTGGTGGAGCGACTTGTGGGAAGCTAGTAGAAAGTCTGTTATGAAAGCTTTAGGGGGACTTACTGGTCTTCTAAAAATCAAGCCAAGGTTGGACATTGTCGAGGCTCTAGTACCGTTTTGGGATCCCGCCCACAACGTGTTCCACTTTTCAGCCCTTGAATTGACGCCCACGCTAGAGGAAATAGCAGGGTATGCTGGTCTCAATGACAATCTCAGAAGTCGGTACCCAGTGGCACCTAGGGTGGTGACTCCACATAAGTTTTTGGATCTGTTGAACATTAGTCGGGACATCCAAGACCCACACCTGTCCGAAGGTCTCTGCACTTTCTATTTTCTTTACAGACGTTATGGAGATCCCCAGGGTTATGAGGCTAACAACACTGGTCTAACTCACAAAGATCAGGCTCAATGTGAATCCCGCCGGGGGCTAGCTTTTGTGGTAGCATTCTTGGGCACCTTTATTTGCCCAATAAGTGACGGATGCATAGATATCGGTCTTGTGGGAATGGCAGATTTCATGATGAAAAAATCCAATGGAACACTTATACCGATGGTCTTAGCCGAGATTACCGTGCTCTGCCAGTTTGCCAATCTGAGGGAAGGTTCTTTGAGGGGTGCAACCTGCTTCTATAAATTTGGTTTATCGAGCACCTCTGTCACCGCCCAGCTACATGAACTACAGCTTAACCGGTTTTAATTGCATCGAGGAACATAGTACTCAGGTAAAGGGCCACAAATTTCCTGAGGGCATGAAATTCTGGCACTCATACTTGAGTTCATTGACTGCCGACCAAATCGAGTGGACGTTCAGGTGGCTCCCTATCGGCGAGGTTGTCAATATGTCTGTTGAGGTTTGCTATCTCCTGTTAATGGCCCTGCGAAGCATTCAGCCATATGCCCCACACCGGGTCTTACGCCAATTGGGCAGACAACAGGGTGTTCCCCATGACGAGGACTTAAGCCAACAAGCCGTTGAGTTATGCCCGAGAGATGCATTTCCTGAAGGCAGGGTCCGTCAAATCTGGAACGAGTGCAGGTTTTTAGAACCTCAAACTCGGGTGAGAGATTTATCTAAAGGGGAAATGGAGCCTGCCTACACTTCTTGGTATGGCATAAGGGGCAGGGAGCATCAAGAGCAAGAACGACCCGCATAGAGACCCCACGTGCAACAATTCACCGAGCAGACACAAGAGCATTGGGCTTGGTTAGAAAAGGAAAACAACTACCGAGCCACCATAAGCAAGTTGGATGTCCAGGTCAGGGAAATCAAATTTTTGGAAACATTCTACATACTGCCACAATTGAAGGGTAGAAAAATAGATTAGCCCGAGAAAATGAAGTTCTCCAGGCCCAGACACATGAATTAAAAACAGCTGCTGAGAACCCAGAGAGAAGCAGAACTGATGAAAGGCTTATCAACAGCCTGAGGCATAAAATGTGCAACTATGGAAATGATCTAGACAAAGCTGAAGAAGAACTGGCCGGAGTTCGGGCAAGATTAACAAGAAGTGCAGATGAAAGAGCAGAGTTTGTCCAGAGACTAAAAGGAAATATGACAAGGAAGTCATAGGCTTGAAGGAAAAGTTGGCCGTCCTCGAGAACGAAATGGCCAAACAGGCAAAAATATTTAAGACAGAGAGGGAACAGTGCTATGCCATAATGGCTCAGTTGGAAAAAGAGTTGCAACAATAGCAAGAGTAGAGTCACAAAGACGCCCAGACTTTAGAGGCGAGATCCCAGCAAATCGGGCGCCTACTTCAAGAAAAGGGTATCATCAGGCGAAGGGTCCAAGAGATAACTGACTACATTGTCACCAGATGCCAGGAAGGCGAAGATATGACTCAGACCACCTTCTTCTCAACGGTTATGATCTTCGTCCACAGGATTATGGACGACCTTTACCGCCTCCGGCAAGACATAGCACGCAGGCCCGTGGCAAGGCCGAATGATGCCCCACCGGCCCCTGGAGCAACGGAAGCACTGATGTATTTTTGATGTTTTTCGAGTCTGTATTTCATTTTTCTAGTTGTAGTCATGTCCGAGTCCACAATAGTTTTTATAAAACATGTGTCGAGTCTGTTTTGCAAACTTTGAAATTTCGAAAGTGGGTTACAAGTTTTGTGTAATCAGGAGTGTTCTATTTAATGAATGAAATTTTTTAGAATGAAGCTTTTAGAAAAATATGTATTTCTGTCCTTTGGGTTTTGCTAGCATGAACTACGTGATAATCTGATTCACGAGGCGCCGTGATACATAGACAATCCACATAGGATTCGATCATAACCATAAGAAAAGAAACCAAGCGAGGAATAAAATAGCGGAAACAATAACACAAGAAGGGTAATAATGGTAAAAAGGGAAAAGCCGAGAAATAAAGTCGGGATGAAGTACACAACTGTTGCAAAAACATATAGAAAAGCGTTTAAATTTCTCAGGTGCATTGCATACCACAAACATGCGATTGCCTATGTGACAAATTCTTCAACCTAACATTTTGTTGGTTCAATTTAAAAGTTATTTTTAGGTGGTTGGTTTTGCGGTAACCTGACTTCCCATCCTTACTTCACTAGATCAAAAGGAAGCATAGAAATGATGCCTGAAAGTCACTTGCCAATCGTCAACTCTTCCGTGGAAGACCTAAATCCAGCCATCCCAACGTCTGAATCAGCAACAGCTGAAGAGAATAGGACTCTACGTTGCCGCATGCTGGAAATGTGGGACGCATGGTCCAATGGTAGGGAACCACCCAGTACCATCTCGGGTTACCCAGAGATAATCCCCAGGGAAGGCGGGACATCCAACATCCCCATAAGCTACCCAGCCACGCCGTTTGGATATCCAACTATGTCGGCTCACTGTGTCGGATGGCCTTCTGAGGTTCTCCCCCAGGCCCTGTTTTCCGGTGTGTCTTCCAATATCTTCACCGCGCCACTAATCTCTGCCACGGCTGCGCCGACTATATCTGGACCAAGTTTCGAGCCGCAAGCAATCACAGTCCAAACAACGTCCGTCCATCTAGATACCACTCATATTACTTCCAATGCATATCCCCAACAACCGTAACTTGAGGTCACTTTGGGACAAGATAAGAAAAGCCTCGAGCACGAAGAAATAACTCGAGACATGAAGAGTATTAAACAGAGCCTCAAGAATATATAGGGGCTGAGCGGGCAGAAAAGCGTCTCCTATGCAGATTTGTGCATTTTCCCGCACGTCCACTTGTCTCTTGGGTCTTAAACCCCCAAGTCCGAAAAATATGACGGACATGGGGACCCCATAGCTCATCTGAAAAAGGTACTGTAACCAGCTCCGAGGAGCAGGTGGGAAAGAGGAACTTCTCATGGCATATTTTGGAGAAAGCTTGACGGGAATTGCATCAGAATGGTACATGGACCAGGATATATCCCGCTGGCACATATGGGATGACCTGGCATGGGGCTTTGTCCGGAAATTCCAATACAATGTGGACATCGCTCCCGATAGGAACTCACTATCCAATCTCAGAAAGAAACCCTCTGAGAGCTTCAGAGAGTACGCCATCAAATGGCTGGAGCAGGCCTCCAGGGTCAAACCTCTGATGGATGAGGTTGAAATGGTCAGCGTCTTTCTATAAGCACAAGAAGCTGATTACTTCCAAAATATGATGTCCGCCATGGGCCAACCATTTGCGGAAGCAATCAAAATTGGAGAAATGGTGGAGAATGGGCTAAAAACTGGTCATATCCTGAGCCAATCTTCCATAAGAGCAACCTCCTAGGCCATCCAAAGAGGATCGGTGAGTGCAACCAACAGAAAAAAGAAAGAAGGGGCTATGATGGTTTCCGATGTCAGGAAGCCTCGACAATACCCACGTCCATTTCCCAAAGCTTCCCAATATTACTATCCTCACCAAGATGCAGCTTATGCTATGCCCCCTCTTCCCTATGCGGTAATGAATGCTCAACCACATCCCAGGATGCAACAATAATACAATCATAATAGAGCTCCACCTCCGAGAAACAACCATCCTCCCCCAGCTCCATATAATCCACGCCCTCCCCAAAACTACCCGTACAACACCTACCCCCATGAACCACCAAGGAAACCAAGATTTACTCCTACCAGGGAGCCGTATTCAAGCCTTTTTCCCAAAATTAGTCCAGATGGGGCTTCTACAACCTGTACCTCCGACTAGGAAAAACCCAGCATCAGCATCATACAAGCCGGGAACCAATTGTGCCTACCATTCCGGAGCAGGAGGGCATGAAACGGAGGAGTGTTGGACCCTCAAAAGGGCCGTGGAAAGCCTTATAGAACAAAAACAATGGTTTTAAGGGATGAAGAAGCTCCCAATGTGATGAACAATCCACTGCCCACTCACAATCATGGGCCCATAATCGGCATGATTTGTGAGGACCAGGATTTCGATCCAGCTCTAAAGGCCATCATCGCCATCGCATATGTGGAAAGAAAACCTAGGGAGGCACCCAAACCAGTCAAGGAGATGAGGAATACTAACCCCGTCCCCTAGTTCACAGAAAAGGCTGAGACTGAAACAAATAGGGGACCCTCTAAGGACGCTGTCCTTTACATCCCCAAGGCACACAAGAAGGAACCAAGTGTGTTGAGCCCTCCCAGAAGGTTACAATTGAACAAGGCGATGATGAATGGCCCAAAAATGTACGTGCCAAAAGGGACGTATGTGGCACGGGGGAAAATAATTTCACCAAGGCTGAATGAGCCCGTGGTTATAGCCGCGCGTCGCAAACTCCCATTAAAAATACTATTGTCATCCCCTGGAATTACCACAGGACGGTGGTGACATACAAAGGGAAAGAGATTACTGGGGAAACATGCGATATAAAATTATCAGAGAAGTACATCGACCTGGAAGAATTAAACAAAAGCAAGCTGAAACGCTTTCCGCCTAAAAGTCCGATCAATGCCGGAGAGGCGGAAGTATTCTTCAAGAATATGAAAACCGCTAAATACGCCATAGTCGTGGAGCTCAGAAAGTCCCCCACTAAGGTCTCACTCCTATCCTTGTTGGTAAATTCAAACGAGCATCAGAAGATCCTGATCAAAACCCTTAACGAAGCATATGTTCCGGCCAACACCACAGTTGAGCAAATGGAAATAATGGCAGAATGATTTTTTGAAGTCAACCGGATCTCATTCAGCAAGAATGACTTGCCCCCGGAAGGGGATTCCCACAACAAATCTCTCCACCTAACTGTTAAATGTGAAGGTTACTATGTGAAAAGGGTTATGATGGACGGTGGATCTGGGGTTGATGTTTTCCCTCTATCGACCCTACAAAGAATGGAGATCGGGACTGAGAGAATCAGGCCCAACAATGTGTGCGTCCGTGCATTCGATGGTATCAAGAGAGACACAATCGGGGAGATTGATTTGGTCTTGACAATCGGCCCTGTATATTTCGAAGTGACGTTCCAGGTCATGGATATGGATACTTCCTACAATTATCTCCTGGGGAGGCCTTGGATCCATGCAACAGGGGAATTGCCATCTACGCTCCACCAGATGGTTAAGTTCGAATATGAGGACCAGGAAATCGTGGTCCATGGGGAAGACGAGCAATCTATTTATAGGGACCCATTAGCCCCATGCCTGGAAACAAGAGAGGGCAGCAAGCACATAGTCTACTAGGCTTTCAAGATAGTGGTTGCGGACCAGCATGAGGAAGGAAACTCGTGCCCTCAACCTTTCCTATCAAACGCGTCAATTATGGTCGCCAACGACATGATTAAACATGGGTACACACCTGGAAAAAGGCTCGGGGTGTCCTTGCAAGGCATGAACCCGTCACTTTGCCTACCAGTAAAAAGTTTTTTTGGCATAGGGTTTCAAGCTACTCCCGACGATGAACAATGGGCTTTCCAACGTAAGAAAAATGGTTGGGTACTGCCTTAGCCGATCCCACACATCACCGCATCATTTGTCAAGCCAAAATACGTGGAGGAAGAGGAAGAGGCTTTCACGGCCGAAGAAATAGAAGAAATATGCGGAGCAATGAGGCAGATGTTGTATGAGGCCCATATGGTCCAACCAGGAGAAGGCTCCAGCACTGCCGAAGTACAGTATATGGGGCCTAACGCCAAATTGAAAAACTGGGAGGCCACTACATTCCCCGTCAGGCGGGAGTCCCGGTAGTTCGGCTTTTGCAATCCTTTCTGCACTATGAGTTATTTCAGGGTGTAACTCAAGTGTTTTTAAATTCTTGCCTTTAAATCCCAATTTAAACCCTCCTATGTTCAATTCAATGAAATGAAATCAAAATTTCATCGTCTATTTTTCTTTCTGATTTTTGTTTACTTTTCTTATTTTCCAATCCTAATAATGCGACTTTAAAAAACATGAGATGCTTGCATACTTCATGCTCTGATCTTAATACGCCGCCTAACCTCGAAATAATCAATCAAGAATTGGAATATGATGAAGAAGAGGCTTTTAGGGAGATAAATCGAGAATTGGAACAGTTCGAGAATAAGCCTAAGCCAAAATTAAATGAAACGGAACCCGTTAACTAGGGCAATGAAGAAGAGAATAGAGAAACCATGATAAGCGTCCACACGGATGAAAAGACTAGAGAGGCCTTGATTCAACTCCTATTTGAATTCAAATACGTGTTTGCTTGGTCCTACGACGACATGCCCGGACTAAGTGTGGACTTGATGGTACACAAATTGCCAACCTACCCCGGTCATCCACTTGTCCAACAAAAGCAGAGGAAATTTAAAACAGACATGAGTGACAAGATCAAAGAAGAGGTCGCTAAACAACTAAAGGCTAGAGTAATCCGAGTGGTCCAATACACCACCTGGCTGGCCAATTTGGTTCCGGTACCTAAAAAGGACGGAAAGGTCTGAGTATGTGTCGACTACCGAGATCTGAATAAAGCAAGTCCCAAAGATAATTTTCCACTGCCAAACATACATATCCTAGTTGATAATTGTGCCAAACATGAGGTACAGTCTTTTGTCGATTGCTATGCCGGATATCACCAGGTGTTGATGGATGAAGAGGATGCAGAAAAGACAGCTTTCACTACACCCTGGGGAACATACTGTTACCGGGTCATGCGATTTGGTTTAAAGAACGCTGGGGCAACTTATATGAGGGACATGACCGCCATATTTCACGATATGATGCATCAGGATTTTGAGGTGTACGTCGATGATGTAATTATTAAGTCCAGAACCCAGAGTGACCACGTGCAGCATTTGAGGAAATTCTTCGAACGCCTGCGCATATATGATTTGAAATTAAACCCAGCCAAATGCGCTTTCAGAGTTCCATCCGGAAAATTACTGGGATTTATAGTCAGTCGACGGGGCAT
>ML531410.1:183722-238505 GCA_005239535.1 Nicotiana rustica
ATTAAATCACCCATGTTGATTAATTGTTATTAATATGACGAAGATATAAAGTGTTGAATGTGAACGGAGTTGATAATATTTATTCCTGATTTGAATAAATTGCCTATGAGAATCATGCTTAGTGTCACACTTGAATATTCTAAATTGACCTTTAGCAAGTGTCTAATTTGACCTCTCGTCACTACCTCTCTGAGGTTAGGCGGGCGACTTACTGAGTAAACGTTGTTTTTGTACTCATGTTACACTTGCTGTGCATTTTATTGCACACGTACTTTCATAGAGACATGGCTGGTTTGGAGACTTAGGCGACTGCACCATCCGGAGGTGATCCGCAGCTGACAGAGTCTCCCTCGTACTGTATTTATTTTTATTTTAAATTCCTTGTCCAATTTGTATTTCGGACAAGCTTTGTGATGATTGTATAATTTCTTAGAAATTGCTCATGTACTCGTGACACCGGGTTCTGGGGTGTGTTTGGGATATAATTGCTAAAATGGAATATTTAAACCATAGTATTTACTTAACGGACTTTTATTTAGTTACTATGTAATAAAGTGAAAGGTAATGTTTTTCATAAATGTTAAAACATGAATTTATTTCAATTAATTAATGATTGGCTTGCCTGACAATGATGTCCGGCGCCATAACGACCTTATGGATTTTGGATCGTGACAGGCCGAGTACCTTGTTGTGAGTGACAGTTATGGGATCGATCTGCACGCCGAAACAGTTATATTGATGATTTTGATAGTGCTTGGGCTGTAGGAGCCCCTCCTAGTCTGTAACACACCCCCAGTGAGCGCGGTTGATATGATGGAAGGATGGATCTTCCCTGGACATGGATCTTGTCCGATTTACTTATTACCTGGAGATGGATCTTCCTTGTAGGGCTGGATTGACTTTGGTCCTCGGTACTGGATGACCTATGGTCATACGTTGTGTATATATTCCGGGATAGATCTTTCCTGGGCCGGTTGAGACATATGTGGTACCGAGTGTTGGAGATATCGAGAGTGAGGGAATTTGAGGCTGATTATATGGTGCATCATTTTCAGTGTATGCATTGGCATGTAGTGACAGTAGAGTTACCTTCAATACATGGTTCGACATTGCTTTACTTCCAGTTATGAATTTTCCTAAACTTTTTTAAGAGCAACTCTATGTTTTAGTACATTTATTTTATGTTATTTGCACCGGTTGACTTCGTCACAATATTCAGTCCATAGTTTGGACTTGTTACTTATTGAGTTGGGGTACTCACATTACTCCCTGCACCTTGTGTACAGATTCAGGCATTTCTGGGCATGGCAGCGGCTGTTGATTATCTGCATTTGAGTCATGGATTATCGAGGTAGATGCACGACGTTCGCGGACCTTGATCTTCTCTTTCTTAGCTTATTATATTTGAGTTTAACTCTATAGACAATTGTGGACTATGTACGTCTATTAGACGCTCATGTACTCAGTGACACCTTGATTTTTGGGACAAATGTGTCGTATTTTGGGTAACTTTGTGTTTAAATGGGCTTTTATTAATGTTAAACATTTCTGCTGTTAAATGAAAAAGATGTTTTTACTGTAATGGAGGAAAAATGTTGGATCTAGGTTTGCCTAGTTTCATGATAGGCGCCATCACGACCGGGTAGGTTTTGGGTCGTGACAAATACCAAAAAAAAAAGTAATATTAAATGGACTACATAACGAGTTGACATTGAGAAAAAAAATACCCCCGCGATAATATATTTTTATATTATATTTGAATTATTTTCCTACTCAAATAATAATTTTTTAACAAATATTTTATATAATATTAAAAAATACCCAATTATTAAAAAAATAATTAAGAAAATATTTAAGAATACAAATGTGTGAGAAAGAGAAAAAAATGGTTGGTAAGAGTCAATACCACTAATGATTATAAAGACATAAAGATCTAAAATTGAAATGTCATATCAATCTTTTACTATTTGAAAATAAAATTTATGGTGGATAAAAGTATATTTAAGATTAAATATTCAAAATAAGAGATGAACTAAAATTAAGATCGGAATCAACATAGAATAAATTATTTTTTATGTTAAAATCAAATAATTAAATAGTTTAATTAATAATTTAGCAAGAGAATCCTATTCAACTATTTTTTAAATTCATCACATGAGTAAAATTCTTATTCAAGTTTTAAAAAGCCTTATGCTGCATAAATTTATTCCATAAAATAAGCGTTAGAGCACAAAGTAAAAAGGTTAATATAGTATTAAGAATCAAAATTCTATACAAGTGTATGAGAAAGCACAATCAAAGCTAAATCCTAAACAAGAACAAGCTTTCAGGACTATTATAAAAATAGACTCTGCTATAACGGGATTATTCTTAGTAGATGCCTCCGGCGGAATCGAAATCATATATCTATATCATGCATTACTTGCAAATATCATATAAAGAGGCATGACACTGTTAGCAATAATAACAAGTGGTGTACCAACAACGATTTTATTGTGAGGCCACCACTTTAGATTTGATGTACCTCTTAAAATAACTTAAATAACCATCACAAATATATCAAAGCAGAGCAATGATGTTAAATTTATAAGGAAAACAAAATTGATAATAAGGGATGAAGCACTTATGGCTAAGTGTCAAACAATGTTTTAGAGATACATTGGATTATAATGAACCATTTGGTGAAAAATTAATTGCTTGGGAGGTAAGTTACATTAAGTACTACCAGTAGTTCCAAAATCGATAAAAGTAGATACGGAAAAAACTAGCTTGCCAAAGTTATACTTCTTACCTCAAATGAAAAAGATTCAACTGACGAGAAATATAAAATAAGAACAGATCCAGTATTCGTTGACTTCTTGCTTCGTGTCGGAGACGAATAAGTGCATCCAATAAAAGATAATTTTTGTTCTTCCTGAACACTTGGTTATCAATCCCAATGGTAATAGTAGTGCATTTAATAAGAGAAATATTTCTATCATTATATTAGAACGTAATTTGTGCAAATCAAATAATAGAATTAAAAAGACATCTTAGCTAGCAAAAATGAATATGTTGATAAATTAAATAAAAAGGTTTATTGCAAAATTTTGTAGTAAAAATAAAATATTTTTCTGTTTTTTATTCAGCAGAAAATGATAGCAATAATTACTACCAAGAAGAACAATTAAATACTTTAATATCAAATAGCCTTCTACCATATATGTTTGTTGTCAAGTTTATTTTTTCTTTCGTATGTTAGTTTCACCTATATATAACAGACTAAGTTGATCTTCCATCGTATATAGTTTGATTTGGAAGAAAAATATGCATGTCATGCTACTGAAAAACTTAAATACACTGAATGGTTTATGTAAAAAAATTATGATACTGGTCAATGTGCTTCTAAGTATGTTCGTATCCTTAAATTCAGCTTTCGTCTTCTGAAACTAAGGAGTATCCTTTTAAGTTTGTGTCAAAATAATTTTTAGTATATTTTTATTTTAAGAATATAATAAATAAAGCACAAGGATCATCCTAAATATTGGACTATATATTACTGCATTATGTTTTCTTGCACGAACAACTGTATATTGCACTTTCGAGAGGGATACTAAGATCGACAACAAGAGTTCTGGTCAAGGAAGAGCAACCAAAGCATTAGGAGGAAACATACACAAAAAAGTATTGTCCACAAAGAAGTGTTCGTTAAGATAGCACCACATTAAATACTTTGAAACTAACTACATAATTATGTAATTAACATGCAAAAATTGATCATTTATTTAAGTTTTGATAATGTCATTTTTTAACATTCATGTATATGCTAATCTACTAATATTTTTTGGCATTTAGATGATTGTTGTGTTATTATACATGAAATCTCATTTATTAACTAAATTTTATTGTTCATTCATATAAATAAATATTTAAATCATCACGTGCCATTATTAACGTGCAACGCGTGTTCATAAATACTAGTGTGTGTGTGTGTGTGTGTGTGTGTGTATATAAACTATCACGTGTCATTATTAACGTGCAACGCATATTTATAGATACTAGTTACTTACAACTGTTAGAATATTGTACAAGATTAAAAGAGAAGTATTTCTTTGAGGCGTGAAAGACCACTATCTTTCAAGAGATATTGCTCGTATATGCTTTAGGGGAATACAATCAATTCCCCGTCAGGATACAACAAAGCCAGAATTACGCTTGCAAATTCAATATCACTGCTCCTCGGGTCTCCTTGTATTTATAGAACTCAAGAGAAGACTTTTCTGAAAAGTCACACTCCTATACGAACAATTATGTTTGTTCTATTTAAATTTAAAATTAAATTCGAATTTAAATAATCAGAAATTGTTCCAAAAAATAAATACGAAAATAAAACCTTTATTTAAAGGTCCGACCCGGCCCGCGCCCAAGTCCAAGTCCAAGTCCAAGTCATTTAGATATATATATATATATAATAATAATAATAATAATATATATTACGCATACTTTTAAAATTATGTCAAATACTCATTCTATATGACTTAGTGGGCTTAGCCTTATAAGGCCTCAAAGGTGACTTTATGTCACCGATGTGGGAAACCCCCACATATACAAATTATATGTCTAACAATCCCCCACTAGTTTGTATATGTATCATAATATCATGTATAATGGAAGTATCTTGTGTAGATTTAAACTTTCCACTAGTGTAAATACCTTAAAGTTCGACAAAGTTATTGTTATCTTAAGATATGAGCCATAAGTCATTTTGTCGAACCGAAAGTATCACACACATAATATTATTAAAAAGAGAAACAATCAAGTGTAGAGCCTTAGCACTTTTATGGCCATGTGCTACTCCTGATTTCATGAATATTTATAAGACCAACCCTTTAAGCCTTATTCGAAGCGGCACCACTTCATATTCATATAGGTGGAATTTAGACTTTATGTCTCTGTTGCTCAGACATTTGCTAAATTCCAATTAAGAATTAATTCAACCTCTTCAAAGTAATAGTTTGCGCTTTCGAGTTTTTCATTGTACCCCTGTTATTACAGGAACTTAACAACTCTGTAGCTTCTCATATAACAGTAAGCAGTACATTAGAATTAAGGCTCTTAAGAGAAGATCAGTGATTAGAAAACACAAATAACTTGTTATTACCCTTTGAACTTATATTATTAGAGTGTATACTAACTCAAAGTTGGGTTCCCATTACTTGTATTTTAATTTAAGAGTTTCAGCCCCATTCCGTCACTAGTATGTTGTATAGCTTCTCTTGGCAATGCCTTAGTAAGTGGATCAGCCAAATTTTTATTTGGTCTCACATATATTATAGTTATAGTTCCATTGGTAATTAACTCCCTTATAAAAGCATGTCTGAGGCTTATATATCTTGATTTCCCATTATACATTTTATTATGAGCTACGCACATTGTAGTCTCACTATCACAGAATATAGAAATGGTTGGCATAGGTTGTGACAATAACTTAATGTCTAGTAACATGTTCTTCAGCCATTCCGCTTCTTTACCAGTAGCTGCTAATGCAATAAATTCAGATTCCATTGTAGAATGCGAAATGCAAGTTTGTTTCTCGGATGCCCAACTAATGGCACCACCTCCTAATGTGAATATCCAACCTGAAGTAGCCTTGCTATCATTAACATTCGTAATCCAACTCGCATCAGAATATCCTTCCAATAAGGTTGGAAAGCCACTATAGCAAATACCCAAGTGCTTTGTTCTTTTCAAATACCCAAGTACTCTTATTATTGCTTTCCAATGATCATTACTTGGATTACTAGTAAACCTTGAAAGTTTACAAACTGCAAATGCTATATTAGGTCTAGTGCAATGCATTACATACATAATACTGCCTATCGCACTTGCATACTCTATTTGAGCTATTGTTCTTCCAAAATTTTCAGTTAATTTGACACTTGAGTCATACGGAGTGTTAGACTCTTTTATGCCCAAATGATTAGACTTACAAACTATCCTATCAATGTAACGGGCCTGTGATAAAGTCACTTTATTATCTGCAGTTCTTTTAAACTTGATACCTAAGATAGTATCAACTTCATTTAAATCTTTCATCTTAAAAATAGAAGTTAAATACTTCTTAGTTTCAGAATTCCAAGCATATTTGTACCAAATATCAACATGTCATCAACACAGAGACAAATAATAACTCCATATTCTTTTACAAATTTGGAGTAAATACATTTGTCAGCATGATTATGTATGAAATCATTAGATAATATTATACTATAAAATCTTTCATGCCACTGCTTTGGTGCTTGTTTCAATCCATATAGTGACTTTATCAACTTACAAACTTTACGTTCATTTTCAGGAAGAACAAATCCTTCAGGTTGTTTCATATAAGTCTTTTCGCTCAAGTTTCCATTTAAGAATGTAGTTTTAACATCCATTTGATGTACATACAAACCATATATGAATGCCAAAGATAAAAGTACTCTAATAGATGTTATTCTAGCTACGGGAGAATATGTATCAAAATATTCAATGCCTTTCTTTTGTGTGAAGCCTTTTGCAACTAGTCTTGCTTTAAATGTTTGTACAGAACCATCAGTGTTATATTTTCTCCTAAATACCCATTTACAACCTATCGGTTTTGATCCAGGAGGCAAATCAACTAAAATTCATGTGTTATTGGACATTATTGAGTCCATATCATCATTGATGGCCTCTTTCCAAGAGGCATCATCCCTCGAAGCTATAGCTCCTTGGAATGTTGTTGGGTCATCTTCAACATTAAACAAGATGGGCATTTTATAACTTTACATATGTTCTATCTCCTTCCACAAGAAACACTACGGAATCTAAAGAAATAAAATCAGAATCGAGGTGTTTCTCTTTTCTCATTCTTTCGCTTCTTCTAGGTTCTAATTGAGTACTGTCACTTTTCTCATTGTTAACAATTTCTGAGTTTGACCTCCTACTCCTACAAACATCACTTTGATTTGGTTCGACTAAATGCCCATCCGTAGTATCTTTTATAAACTTATTTTCTATAAATTCAACATGAATGGATTCAACAATAGTATTAGATTCTAAATCTAACAGTCTTTATGCTTTAGAATGTTGTGCATATCCTACAAAAATACTTTTAATTCCTCTAGGCCCTAATTTTGTTCTATGATGACCAGGAACCTTATAATAAGATATACACCCCCACACTTTGAAATAATTTAAATTTGGTTTTCTACCATTCCAAATCTCATAAGGTGAAATATGCATACTCTTTGAAGACACTATATTTAAAATATAACATGCAGTTAATAAAGCTCCACCCCATAAATTATGTGGTAGGTGTACATTTAAAATCATAGAATTAACCATATCCACTAAAGTTCTATTTTTTCTTTCACCCAATCAATTTTGTTGTGGTGTATAGGGAGCACTCGTTTGATGTATTAATCCGTGCTCTTCACAGAACTTATTAAATTCAGTAGGAAAATATTCTCTACCCCAATCAGTTCGAATTATTTTAATTTTCCTACCTTTTTGATTTTCTACAACTGCCTTATATTCCTTAAACTTCTGAAAAGCCTCATCTTTTGTTCTAAGTAAATAAACATATGTAAATCTAGAGAAGTCATCTATAAAAGTAATAAAGTATCTTTTGCCTCCTCTAGTTAATTCACCATTAATTCACATATGTCAGAATGTACTAAGTCTAATAATTCTGAAAATCTTTCAACTTTACCAAATGATTTCTTTGTAATTTTTGCTTGTATGCAAATTTCGCATTTCCCTACATGTTCAGTTTTACATGATATATAACCATTTCTAGACATATATTTTAAGGAACCAAAATTTAAATGTCCTAATCTAGCATGCCATAAAATAGAATTAGACTCAACAATATAAGCAGAAACATAATTTATTTCATTAATACTCAATTTAAACATGCCATTACAATTGTATCCTTTTCCAAAAAATACACCATTCTTAGCTACTATTACATGATCAGATTCTATGACTATCTTGAAGCCTCTCTTAGACAGCAACCAGCGGACATCAAGTTCTTCTTCATATCAGGAACATGATATACATTCAGCAATGTTAACTTCTGTACGGAAGTAAAATTTATCTCAACACTTTCCTTTCCTGCAACACCAGCGGTCACATGGTTTCCCATGAGAACCTTCTCGGGTTCCTTTACTTCTGCATAGGTCTTAAACATGTTCTTTTTGTAACAGACATGAACTGTGACACCAGAATCTAACCACCAGTCTTGACTCTTACTAGCAGCAACATCCATGTTTAATTCTGTGACCATACTACATGGTACTACAGAAACCATTGCAACCAGGCCTTGAGAAGAACTTTCCACCATGTTTGCTTTCTCGGACTTTCTTGAATTTCCAAAATTTCCAGAATTTCCGGAATTTCTAGAATTCCCATGATTGAAGTTAATTCATGCCTTCTTAAACCTGCAGTCACGAATCTTGTGTCCTTTCTTCCCACAATGATGACACTTTAAATTATTTCGTCTCTTAAAAAGAGACTTGTTGGAAACTTTCAGATTTTTATTTCCATTTACTGTGTCATTTTGACTAACAAAATTAACAGTAGAACTCAAAGGTTGGACAACAGAGTCATGAGCACGAGTTTCAGTTTCAATTTGAAGATGTGTTCGAAATTGCGCTACTATTAATTTATCAGAAGAATGCAAGATTTTATTTCTATAGTCATTCCAGGAAGAAGGCCATTTCGAGAGTATGGCACCTATCTGAAGTGCATCCGAAATTTTAACTTCAAGATCACTTAGTTTTGAAACTAAGATTTGAGTTCATGAATCTGATCCATAATAGGTTTTGTTTCAACCATTTTAAATTCAAAGTATTGTAAAGACAGAATTTTATCAATACCTCGCTTTTCATTTTCATATGCGATCTGCAATGCTGTCCAGATTTCTCTTGGTGATTTCAGATTGGAATAAAAATCATAGAGTCGATCTGTCAAAGTGTTCAGAATGTGTCCTCAGCAGAGCAGTTCATCATCTTGGCGTTTCTTCCTCTCTGCTTTGGTATCTTCTGAATCTTCTACAGTGGGCTCTAACATTGCAGGCAACATTGGATCAAGGACGTAAAATATCTTTAGAGCAGTAAGCAAGAAAATCATCTTGTCTTTCCAGCGAGTAAAGTTCGATCCATCAAATCGATCTAGTTTGATGAACACTTTTGGGTTCTTTACAACCGACATAAGCTTCTCCATAGCAGAATGTCTCTTGAAAATTGTTAGAATATTGCAGAATATTAAAATAGAAGTATTAATTTGAGGTGTGAAAGATCACTATCTTTCAATATATATTGGTCGTATTTTCTTTAGGGGATTACAAGAAATTCTTCGTCAGGATACAACAAAACCAGAATTACGCTTGCAAATTCAATATCACTGCTCCTGGGGTCTCCTTGTATTTATAGAACTCAAGAGAAGACTTTTCTGAAAAGTCACACTCCTATATGAACAATTATGTCTATTCTATTTAAATAACCAGAAATTGTTCCAGAAAATAAATACGAAAATAAAACCTTTATTTAAAGGTCCGACCCGGCCCAAGCCCAAGCCCAAGTCATTTAGATATATTTATAATAATAATATATATTACACATACTTTTAAAAGTATGTCAAATATTCATTCTATATGAGTTAGTGGGTTTAGCCTTATAAGGCCTCAAAGGTGACTTTATGTCACCGATGTGAGAAACCCCCACATATACAAACTATATGGCTAACAAAAACGATGATATAATCAAAACTCAACAAAGAGTTTAATGTGATTAATTCTTTGTTACACAAGCTAAAAATACATATAAACCCAGTAAGCCCAAGTAACGAGAGAAAAGGATCTGGGTGTCGCTCATGCCAGATTTGAACCAAAGACCTTTTGTTTGCGCTTATGGGTAAGTTGTCGTTTTGTAATAGCATTATTTGCCAACAATAGTCATCAAAATTTGTTTCTCTGACGCTTTACATAACAAGCTTGCCCCTTAATTATTTTTTGTTTAGTAAACAATAACGACTCGATTGATCATTTTGAGCATTTGTATTTTGTTCGGGTTTTGAAGTGGGGAGTAGATTTATATGACGTATTATGACTTGTGTATATGGGAGATTTTGGTTTTCGACTGATTCCGGATTGATTCGGAAGAATGATTCTCATTTTAGAAGCTTTAAGTTGGAGGAGTTGACCGTGTTTGACTTTTGTGCAATGACCTAGAACCGGAGTTTTAATGGTTCCGATAGGTCCGGATGGTTATTCCGGACTTGGGTATATGCCCGGATTTGCATTTGGATATTTTTAGAAGGTTTTGGCACTAATTAGCGAAAGTTGGCACTTTGAAGATTTGAAAAGATTGGTTGGGAGTTGACTTTGATGATATCGGGTTTAGATTATTGTTTCAGGGATTGGAATAGGTTTTTTATGTCATTTGAAATTTGTGTTCAAAATTTGAAGTCATTCAATTGAATTGATGAGGTTCGGCACGAGTTCTGGAAGTTGAAAGTTCAAGAGTTCATCAAGTTTGATTTGAGGTTTGTTTCATCCTTTCGATGTTGTTATGTTTAATTTGAAGCCTCGAGTAGATCCGTGTTATATTCTGGGACTTGTTGGTATATTTGGACGGGGTCCCGAGGGGCTCATGTGAGTTTCGGGCATGGTTCAGATCATTTGGGAACAAGTTGGTTGATGTTTGTTTGGGGAGAGACCCGGTGTGACCGCACCTGTAGAGCCTTGGCACAGGTGCGGAGCCGCAGATGCGGCACTAGTAGCGTAGTAGCACAATTTGGAGCTCGGACATGAGTCCGCAAATGTGGAGTTTTTAGTGCATCTGCAAAGGCGCAGATGTTGTACTTATGGTACAGAAGCGGGATGTTGAGCATATACGAATTTCGTCTCGCACCTGCTTTATCGCAAAAGTGGGATTTTATCCGCAGGTGCGGAAGGTCGGGTTTTCAGGGGTTTTCACAGAAGCAGGCTTATTATCGCAGAAGCGGCCCTTTTTCGCAAATGAAAAAGAGCTGGGAAAAAGTTATATATCAAGGTTTTTGTTCATTTTATCATATTTTGAGTTGGGTAGCTCGGATTTGGGCGATTTTGGAAAGGATTTTCACTACATGGACTGGGATAAGTGTTTTCTACTCGGTTTTGATTATATTCCGTGTTTCCATCTTTGATTTAGGCATTGGATTGATGATTTCAAAAAGAGAAATTTGGGGGGTTTGTCTAAACTTATCCAAATTGAATATTTGAGATTTGAACATCAATTCGGAGTCGGATTAAATGAAATTAGTATAGTTGGACTCGTAATTGATTGAGTTATATGAATTTTTGAGTTTTGTCAGATTTTGAGGTGTGGGCTCGGGTTTGAATTTGAGTATTTGATTAAGGATTCAGCCTTTTTCGATTGGATTTGTTTCCTAAGGCATTATTTGATATTTTTTAGTTACTTTGGTTATTTTCGAGTTGTTTAAAGGTCGATTCAAGCGGGATGGCATTTTTAGAGTATTGTTTGGCTTGCTTGAGGTAAGTATCCTATCTAAACTTTGTTGAAGCACTAGTTGCATGAGTTATTTGTGATAGATATGTGCTATGGGTGCGGACATGTGTGGGGTTTAAACCCATGTTCGAGAACCGGGATATTTATCCATGCTCGGGGTAGTGCTTAGGCCGTAATATGCCTTGAATTGACTCTTAAGCTTTAAACGATGTTTCTTATGTTTGTAACCTTGTTGTGAACTATTTGATCCATATTTGAGGTCACATAGAGGCTAATTCCTTAAATGAACTTGATAGTTACTATTTCTGTGATGAAATCACCAATTTGAGTTATGATAGCACTTTGCACATGCCTACACTATAGCATGTCATTTATACCAGTCCGATAGCACGAGATTTTTTATTCATTCATCATATACATGTATACTTGTATACCAAGCCGGGCGGATTGTGATTGTGAGCTTGTGGCCACGCCGGGCGGATTATGATTATTGTAACATGAGCTGTCTGTGCATGACGTGAGTTGTCCGTACAGATCCAGATATTGATATTATTAGCATGTCAGGGTCCGTGCAGCACGTGAGTTATCGGTGCGATTGATATTATTAGCACATGAATTGTCCGTGCAACACGTGAGTTATCTGTGCAGCCTGTGGGTATGGATCTACCCTCTATGGTCATCCTCTCATGTTTTTCTCTTGATGGTGTACACATGGTTTGTGAGAAACCGACGGGTTTCTGGTTGATGTGAGCTCTGGGACAGATGGTTACTGTTATTTGGATCGGATTGCGCGCCGCAACTGACTGCTATTTTGTTATTGTATTTCATCTTTACTTGCAATTTTCTTGATTGTTTGCCTGATTTACTTACATATCTTCCTTATATGTTGGATTATTTACTGAGCAGAATAATTTAAAACAAAAAGTTGTGAGCACCAAGGTGGTTTTACCTGAGATTTTCTGGTTTGATCATATATCTGTTTTATACTTGTTGAAATTATGAACTGTACAGGTGATATCGAGTATCATTTTATAATTCTTGCTTCTATTACCTTGCCGATGTTATTTATGATACTTATTGAGTACATGGAGTCGGTTGTACTCATACTACACTTATACACTTTGCATGCAGATCTATGAGTTGTGATGTTGTGGATGACGGGAGCTGGCACTGAAGATGTACATGTGTTCCGTATATGGATATCACTTGTCCTTGGTAGCTTTAAATTTGAATTATATTCATGTACATTTCAAACAGATGTTGTATTTATTTCATTTTAGTTTTTTAAATCTAAGTCTTAGTGGATCATGACCTGTACTACCAGTCCTTGGGTTATTGTACAAAAGATAAGTTAGTTCATCATTTATTTCCTGGTAATCTCATTTGGATTATGTTACTGTTAATTGGCTTACCTAGCGAGTTAGGTAAGGTGTCATCACAACTAGTTGGATTTTAGGTCGTGACATAAATGATGCATTAAGTTTGACGTTGATTAATTATTGCGTTACTGGCCTATTTACCCCTATTTACCTATTCAAATTATTGAAATATTTGTGTGTTTTAGTATTTGAAAACCGTATATGTATTATAACCAATTTATTGAACCTCAAACCAAACTGTTAATAAGCGCATGTCACTTGTTGTATGCAATAAATAATCTAAACAAAACTATTATAGCAGCAACCGTTCTTAATAGATTACTTGAGAAGATACATTTTTTATTTTAGAGAATAAGAGATGGGTTGTACAAGTGCATTTCTACATGAGTTGTTAGTTCAAAGATGATAGATGAAATTGTATATTTTATGTAACAGTGTTATTTAAAAGTATCGGTTGGAATTAGTATTTTGTTTGTTACGCATTGATGGCCAACTCCAGTGAAAAGGGTAAATGTAGTCGTAGCAAATTAT
The DNA here is from genome assembly GCA_005239535.1 of Nicotiana rustica. NCBI lineage: Eukaryota > Viridiplantae > Streptophyta > Magnoliopsida > Solanales > Solanaceae > Nicotiana > Nicotiana rustica. The sequence continues at coordinate 197,143 of ML531410.1, forward strand.
TGGTTATTCTACTTAATAAGGGCGAAACAATTACTCAGAAACAATTGTTCAGAAACAATCATCATAATCCTCACCCACAAGGTCTATTGGGATTGTAACATTTCTAGTTTCAACGTCTGTTATACATTTCTCATAAGTTATGTCAAGTTCTCTATCGCCAAAGAAGACGGGTACATCATCTAATGACCAATGGCTTGATCCAACCTTTATAAAAAGGAAAGTCCAAGATACTTTGAGGAAAGATTCTTCACCCACCTTTGCTCTGAATTCATCTCGCAGTATAATCATATTTATTCGACCCTCGTGTTGTCTTCATATCCCTCGCAATAGTATTCTTCCATTCATATGATTCGACATTCTTAGCATGTCCATTGCCATATTATATTTTGCCTGGACATTATTCGCAGCAACCGCTTGTTGTACGAGGTTTAATTCCAACATCTAGTCTATCCCGGTAAAAAAATCTATATGTTGAAAGTGCAAGAGCAGGGTGAATTGTAATTTTCTTTTCTTTCTCGAGGTAGTCGACTCAGCTTTTGAAGAATGAATATAGGAAAATAAATTGCAGAAAGTAAATGACACAAAATATTTTTATACTGGTTCGGATTCAGATTAATCCTACATCTAGTCCCTTGGGTTGCAAGGATGTTCTCTTTCAAGTATGAAGTGGCTTAGTACAAATGGGTTGATGTTGTTATACACCAAAAACTTTGTCACTTTTTTCTTTTCTCTATGCTTGATACAGTGCCTCACCAGTGTTCTTTTCTCTCTTTCTTCTCTTCCTAGTCATACAAGAAATCTATAACAGACTACAATGCTTGTTTGAAGTAGGACAAAGAGATTGATATTGGTTTGATCAAAGTATATCCTTACTTGGAATCTTCTGTAGAATATATATCGAGTTGGTCTCCATTCTTCACGCCGTGATAGTGTAATGATTGAAGGGAAACTCAAGGAAGTTGATTCTCAGAATCAATCAAGATGATTATCTTCATGAATAGAATGGAATTTCTTTCCGTTGCTTCCTTGATTTCCTTTTCCTTGCAAGCTGTTGAGATGAATATTCCTGGTTATACGTGATATAATATTCTTTGTAGATTGATTGATCTTCTATGCTGATTTATTGACGCCTTCAATAAATAGTTGAATCGAGTATCTGTTTTCCATAAATCACGCGGTCACAACAATCTTAGTCCTTCATTTTTGCTTTTGGATCTTGACTTGCACGTTTTGCTTCTTGATTTTTGCTTTCAGATCTTCTGTTAGAATCTTTCCAATTCTTGTGACATCCTTCTTTGGAATTGGTTTCCTACATGTAGAATTAAGTTATTGTCTATCATTAAAATATATATCTAACAATCTCCCCCTTTTTTATGATGACAAAAAAAGTTAATTCATTTTACTTTCCTGTTTATAGACACATGCTCTAGTTGGCTCCCCTCAACTTGTTGTGAGGTACGTTGAGTACTTAGAGTCGACTCCCCCTCATTCAGATGCTCAGTAGTTGACATTGATCAGTCGGCTGAGCCACACCTGCAAGTTAGTATTCTATTTGACCTTTGTTCAATCAGTCGACTACTCTTGCATCCAGCAAAGTTAGTATATGAAACTTCTGCCTCTTTGGCATTAATTAAAAAAAGGGCTAGCAAGGTTAACTACTAGCAGATAAGATTACCAGATAGTATGCTTAATTACAGTCTTCCACAGAGTATCCAAAAAAACACGTAAAAGAAAATTATCCAGAGAGACCAAAAGAAATTGTCTAAACAACCAACACAAATTAACAACAAAGGAAATAGGTAAGGGTGTTGCAGATAGCTTCTTTGAGGTGATCAAAACTAGCGTTCATTGTGACTGAGATTCCATTCATACGATCATGCACCTCCTTGAACGCTTTCACTGCCATTTCTGTGGTTTTCAGCACCATGACTCTTAACTTGGACACGTTAGATCATGTTTCCTTTGCAACTGCATAGATATCTCCAACAAAGGTCTGAGTAGCCAGTAGTAGCTCTTTGACAACAGTCAGCTTGTCATCAAGTTCAACTATCTTTTCAAGCAACTCTGGAGTGTTGATAGCTGTCTGAGAGGTATTAACCTTTACCTTGGAACTGGAAGGGATCACTTTGGCTTCAACTTCCTGCTTCTTTGTCCAAGTATCATCACAATACCATATCCCATACTGACAAACACCTTATTGTTAGAGCAATTGGAAATAGATACATAATGATAATTTAAAAGAGGGATATTGAAGGCCTCGAGGAGGTGAGTAATGACCATCCCATAAGGTAGGCTTGAGGAATCTTCAACACATTTAATCATGAAATTTATTACCCAGGAGGACAGCTTCACCTTGTGTATGGTGAGAAGACAGTAGACCAAAAGGGTGTCCCCTTGAGATAGAGTAGTGTATGAATAGTTTTGGGAAGAATGGTGGTGGAAACAATGTGGGAAAGAATACAGGTTTCAAAATTGATGTCACTAGGTGCTGATTGGTTTGGTAGGGGATCATACATGGAATCATCAAGACATTGTTTGGCTTGTTTAAATGATACTTCAAAATCATCAGGCCATGAGTTTTTAAACAGGTCTAGAATAATACGTTGACCTAGCACGAGTGACTCAATTTTATTAGATTTCTGGTAACGAAGATTTGCATAAAACATGCGAATAAAATATTCATATACCTTTGAAGGGGTTAGGGCAAAGAATTTTTCCCAACTTTGAAAAGTAAAGAAGTCATTAACCTTGTAATTTAGGGCTTCCATCCCTTCCAAATTGATGATTCTTCCATGAGCAATTGACTTACCTTTGAATGAAAGTTATCTCTGTAGGGATCAGTTCTGACTCTAGTGCATTGTCCAGGTCTATCTTCACCTTCTTTGAATTGTGCGCTTCTACTCCTTCTTCCATGGGTCGCTTTCCTAGTGCCTTTTCTGTTCGAGCATCATCAGAGAGGTTTTCTTGAGAAGACGAGAAACCCTCAGAATGGTCAGAGCCAATAGTGACTGGTTCTGATGATTGAAGAGGGGGTTTCACTTTGGATCGGGTGCTTCGCGAGTGGAAACAGAGGGATTTTTTGAAGCTTTAGCCATTAGAGAGTATGAGTGAAGGATGTATATATAGGATTTCAAGGGAGAGGCAGATGTATAGAGATAAAGGGAGGAGTGAAGCGACGCGACTGAATCGACATGACTGACGGGGCAGAGAAAGGCAACAAAAGTGATTAATTGATTCAGTTTCCATCTCGGTAAACCAAAAAGGCGGAAAGAAGTGCTAAAGACGGAGGCTCATAACAAATGTTTCAAGCACTAATAATTAAGTAACACTGTATAAAAGATTTTTTACAAAAAATATTTTGACACGCAATCTTTGTGAAGTACTGAAAAAAAAATCAAAGCCTTATTTTGAAAAGGTAATAATGCCAAGTAAATACCTAAGGGTTTGAAACATTTCATCCATAAGAGGTTTCGTAAAAATATCAGCTAATTAATTTTTCGTGTTAACAAATGACAATTCAATGTCACCCTTAAAAATATGGTATCTAATGAAATGATGCTTGATATTTATATGTTTTGCTCTAGAATGATTCACATGATTTTCTTGAAAGACAAATAGCACTAGAATTATCACATAAATTTTTAACAGGCTTAAACGGAAGATCATAATCACTTAGTTGATGAGTCATCCAAAGTAGTTTAGCACACCATTATCCAATGGAAATGTATTCAGCTTCAGTTGTACTTAGTGCAACTGATCCCTGCTTCTTACTGTTCCAGGAAATAGGCGATTTACCAAGTAGTTGACAAGTTCCACTTGTGATTTTCCAGTCATCTTCATCACCAGCAATATCTGCGTTTGAAAAACCTTCAAACTTAAAATTATTAAGGCGTGGATACCATAATCAATGTGATGTAGTTCCAATAAGGTATCTAATAATTCACTTCACAACTGTTAAATGTGACTCCTTCGGAGCTGCTTGGAACTTGGCACATCTGCATACACTAAACATTATGTCATGACGACTAGCAATTAAATAAAGTAGAGATCCAATCATTCCACGATATTTTCATCTACTGGTTTTCCTTCTTCATCTTTTTCAATATATGTAACTGGACTCATAGGAGTCCCAATTGCCTCGGCATTGGTCATTCTCGAATTTTTGTATCAACTCATTTATGTACTTTGTCTGACATATGAAGATTCCTTCATCTGATTGATGAATTTTATGTCCAAGGAAGAGAGTCAATTCTCCTATCATGCTTATTTTAAACTCACTTTTCATGATATGTGATAATTCCTTGCATAAAACAGGGTTAGCACTTCTAAATATAATATCATCAACATATATTTGAATTATGAGATTTCTTGAAGATAATCTTTTGATTAAGAGGGTACTATCAATTTTACCTCTTGAAAATCCATGATTAACAAAAAATGATCTTAGTCTTTCATACCAAGCTCTAGGTGCTTGTTTTATCCCATAGAGATCCTTAGCCAACTTAAACACATGATAAGGAAACTGTGAGTTTTCAAAAAATAAGAGGTTGTTTAACATAAAACTCCTCATCAATGAAAAACGTACTTTTAACATCCATTTTAAATAGTTTAAAACCATTAAAAGATGCATATGCTAATAAGATACGAATTAATTCTAACTATGCTACCGGAGCAAAGGTTTCATCATAGTCGACTCCTTCCTGTTGAGAGTCACCCTGAGCGACTAGCCTAGATTTGTTCCGGAAAACTTTACCTTCTTTATTCAGTTTGTTTCTAAATACTATTTGGTTCCTATGATTGCTGCATTTGCTAGTTTGGGCACCAATGTTTAAACTTTATTTTGTCAAACTGATCAAGTTCTTCTTGCATAGACTGCAACCAACTTGATTCTTCAAAGCTTTATCAACTTTCTTTGGCTCTATTTGGGATATGAGTGCGATGCTCCTTTTTCTTTAAATCCCCTCTTGTTTTCATTCCATCAGTTGGATTTCCAATGATAAACTTCTAAGGATATTCGGATTCTCTTCTCTACTTGTTTGGTACTACTTCAGTGTGTTGATTAGTCAACTCATTCTGAGGTTGATCATGTTCGCTGATGTCTACATTAGTCGACTGTGGGATTTCAGACGTACTTACAACAATTTCTTTTAAAGTCTTTTTTTCACTAATCTTTGGTTGAGTTTGACTAATCTCCTCATCGCCTGCAAAATCTCCTTCATTGGTCATAGAGTTGTTATCATAAAAAATAACATTAACTGATTCTTCTAAGCATAAGGTATGCTTGTTATAGATTCTAAAAGATCTACTATTATTAGAGTGGCATAGATATATACCTTAATCTATTCTTGGGTCAAACTTACCAAGATTATCCTTGCCATTATTGTGGAAAAAGCATTTTCTTCAAAAGGGGTGCAAGTATCCAATGTTGGATTTCTTACCTTTCCATAGTTCATATGGAGTGTTCTTCAAAATATGTCGAATTCAGCACCTGTTGAGAATTTGACAAGTTGTGTTAACTGCTTCTGCCCAAAAGTGATTTGGAAGGAAATGTTCTAGTGTTATGGTTCTTGATATATCCTGTAAAGTTCTGTTTTAACGTTCAACCACTCTATTTTGTTGTGATGACCTTGGCGCTGAGAAATTATGAGTGTATCCCTAACCCTTGATTTCAAATTCTCCTCCATGATCACTTTTAATAGTTGTGATAAGATGCCCCTTTTATTGCAATTATTTTATAGAAAATCTCAAATGTTTTCAATTTTTCATCTTTATTAGATAAGAAAATCACCCATGTAAAATATGAGTAGTCATCAACAATAACAAAAACATATTGTTTACCTCTAATGCTGACAGTTCTAGTGGGTCCAAACAAGTCCATGTGAAGCAATTGTAAAGGCTTGGTAGCTGACACAATGTCCTTGGTTTTGAAAGACTTTCTAGTTTGTTTACCGATTTGACATGCATACATGATTTCTAGAAAAATTGAGCTTAGGAAGACCAATAACTAGATCATGCTTGGATAGTTTTTCAATTAGATGCATGCTTGCATGAACAAGTTTTTTATTCCAAAGACATAGATCATCAAATATGGATGCTAAGAATATTTGACAATCTAGATTTTCAATGCCATCAATAATGTAAACGTTCCCATACCTTTTATCAGGAAGAATAATTTACCTGCCTCATCTTCAATAGCACATCCTGTTTTCTTGAATTTAACTTTGTGCCCTGAATCACACAGTTGGCTAATACTTAAGAGATTGTAGTTTAGTCTATCTATAAGATACCTCTGTAAGTCGCAATTATTGCTGAATGGAACTATGCCGGTACCAACTATCTTTCCTCTTGAATCATCCCCAAATTTTACATTTCCTCTATTTATTTTTGTGACTTCTTTGAACAGATTTTTGTCACCCATCATGTGACTGGAACACTCACTGTCTTAATACCATTTTCCTTTGCAACTCTTTCTGTGGTGTTCCTGCAAAATAGAATTATCACATTCTTTTAGGTACCCAAGCTTTCTTGGGTCCTTTTTGGTTTGTTCTACTGGAATCAGAGTTATTTTTGGGTTTCGAAATCCATCCTGAAATATTAGATTTATGAAATCTACAAAACGAGTATTTATGTCCAACTTTGTTGTAGTAATGACACACAAGGGTTGATCCAGTTTTTTTATCTCCCACTTGTGTTAGTACTTGTGGACTCAGTTCTAGCCATTCCTTTTCTAGTTGACTTGTAAGTCGCCTGGTTAGATTTGATATAACTGTGACTGGTGGACTTGTGCATGCCATTAAGTTGTTTTTACAATTCCTGAAATTCATATTGAAGTACATCTCTTTCAATTTCACAGACTTCAAGCTTAAATTCCCAGTCCTTCTTTTCCCTATTGAGTCTCTTTTAATTCATTCAACATTTTTTGAGGCTCCTTCAGGGTTATGACAAGAATATCCTGGAATTCATTACATCTATCACAGTCATAGGGTCTTACCTTGCTTGTTTCACCTCGTGCAATGAAACACTTTTCGGTGTCTTCTTTTCATTCATCGTCTGATGTATCTTCATCAGTCTAGCAACCAGAGTATATGTTTATATCATTTTCCAAGATGATCATGAATCACAAATTTGCTATTTCTTCGTGTTCTGTAATATCTTCATCGCTCCAGCTTCTCAAGGTTTTTTTATTGAATCCTCTGGATATTTTCCTCTTTAATTCTGGGCATTCAGCTTGAACATGGCCATACCTTACACATTCAAACCATTTTCTGTCATTTTTGTCTTGTTCATTGTACTGCCTAGTTCATCTTGATGATATCCTTCCTTTTTTGTGTTTATGTATCTTCTCATCAATCGATTCATGTTGCTTTACACCACGGCGATTTCTTCTTCAAGACCTTCTGGATCATCATCAACCTCATTTCAGGTCCTTCAGTTGTAAAATGTGAGCTCTGATCTCCAGATGATCTTGACCGTTATTTTATCCAGTCATCTTCCTTCAACATTCTTTTATTTGATTATTATACTTATTTATCATTATTCAGTTGCCTCAAATACTTGGTACATTATTTTGTACAGACGTCCCATTGGCCGGGGACGTTGCATTTCATGATGCAGGTCTATTTGATGGACCCCCAAAATAAATAATTTTAGTTCCAACTGTTGATTAGTACACTCTATATCATTCAGGGTGGAGCCGAATCCAGAGGTCATTTTGATTTGTTTAATATAGAGTTATGGGTAGGTCAGGGCCCTGTTTCGACTATGTTATGTTGGTCAGACGCTCTTAGAGGCTTTTGTAGACGTATGTGTACCTGTGGCCAGTTACCGTATGCTAGACAGATATCTGTGTTGGTTGAGGCCTTGCAAATGTGGTAAGTTTACTAGTTTTTACATAATGGGTCGCCTATGGACGTCAGGCATTATGGGCCTATCCAACTCACCTAGGTTGTGTTACGACCAAAAATCTACCTAGTAATGATGGCACATAGTCCAATCCGGTAGGTAAGCCAAGCAATAGTCAACATAACTCTAATGAAAATAATAAGTATTAATAAGTGAAATAACTTAATTTCAATAAAGTAACCCAAGGATTGATAATACAAGAAACCACTAAGACTTAGATTTACAAAGCTAGTATAAAAATAACTACAACATCTGTTTTGATACATAAACAGAATAGGAATCTAAAACTACCAAGGACAACTGATAGCTATATCCAGAAACCAGGTACATCTTCAATGCTAGCTCTCGCCATACACAGTTGCATCAGCTCCAAGATCTGCCTGCAAAGTGCAGAAGTGTAGTATGAGTAAAACTGACCCCATATTGTCACACCCTAACCTCTAAAGGTGTGACCGACACTCGGCGCCCGAAGGCCGAACAAATGTCCATACTTAAATCTTTCATTATGAACCTGGGTCGACCAGGCCTCCTAGTATGGTACCAAGATTAATAAATGTTCATAATTGACTGTGGAAGAAACCTTAATTTTGAATATATATTTATATGCACATCCACTATCAACAGTGTCATAACCATATTTACATACATGTTAGACACTAGTCTGCAAGCCTCTAAGAACACCACAATATATAAATTGGTCGGGACATGATCCCACCATGCCCAAAATAACATAAACATATTTTTTGGTACCTATCGACTTTTGTACAGCTACTTCGCAGAAGTAGAGTGCGGCAACAATAGCTGAAACGTGTACCCTATTGGGAAGGGACATCACCGGGTCTATCTATACCTGTGGGCATGAACACAATGCCTAGAAGAAAGAGGCGTCAATACGAATGATGTACTGAGTATGTAAGACGAATAATGTATGTAAAATAAATTCATAACATAAGAGATACGAATACACAAGTTTAACCTGAATACCAAAGACAAGCCACGGGGGCGTGCACTGCAGTAATTATGAATCATGAATGTATGCAAGTTTTGTAAAAGCTAAGCCACTCATTGGGGCTATGCATTAAATATAATATAATATTATTCAGCCACTCGTTGGGGCATATCATCTCATATCATATTATACCGTACCCAGCCTCAGAGAGGATTTGGTAAAATCTCATGTCTTTACCGCGTTGTTGGTTGCAAACACACACGCAAGTATAGTGGTCAACAAGTAATAAGTGATGAGAATGTATCGTTCCAATCTAAACTATTTATAAATTTATTGCTCAAGGGCTTGTGAAGAAGATGATTGTGATTTTTACGACTAAAAGTTACTACGAAATTACTAAACAAGCTAACAATTCAAAGGTGCACAGCAGCAAGCAAACACTTAGAAATTATTTAATGAGATGGGAATATTCCGGGTTTATGTGAATAATGTATATCATATTGCATTCTTCCGGTTGACTTACTCACTTGATTTATCTAATTTATTGATTAACATGGTTTATTATGCTCGCGAAGTTCTTTCGACGCTTTGATCGCCTATTCAAGCCAACCTAATATTATATGTCTGTAGAATTATAATTAACAAGAATGCATGTAGATTTCTTGCCAGAATAGCCAAGTAAGCCAACTAGAATATCTCTATCCTAATCGCGAATCTATTCTCTGATGCCCGGATTCAAGAACTTACTCGATTCAATCTTATATGTAATCTATAGTTCCCACTTTCGAGTTAAACTATAAATTCGTAGATAGTACTCTATTGTTATCTACGCATTAGAATAATTAAGTGCATGATTAAATAAATACATTATTACAATAAACCAAGAAAAACAATCAACCGTCAAACTACAATAGTCAATAGAGACTCATAACCCCATAATAATGAGGTTCATAGCCACTCATCATAAATTTAAGAAATTTCATAAGTGTTGAATAGTTATAAATACTAATAAAGACGAAGAAAAACTGAGAATCCTTGCTCCCGAGTGTTCGGTACTTGTGTTTTTATCTCAAAGTGGCGTCTCCCCGTTCAAAATAGGTTTAGACTTCTTTTTTATAAGAATTGGGAGTGTGTAGGTTCGAAATAACCTTGTCCTGAGCAAAATAGGAGAATTCTCGTCACCTAGTGTTTAGGGTAGTGCGACGCGCTAGACCTAGCACTGAGGAGTGCCCAAATATTTTCAGGTATGTAAGTTGTGCCCCAGGTAGCACAACACGCTGGCTTGGGCACTGCACTGGGCCTTTTTCTTCTTTTGTTCTCTTTTTTCTTCACTTCGTGCTTGTCCCACATTGCTTCCAGGTGATTCCTACACATAAATATACCACAAATTAGAATAAATCATTACATTACTCATCCAAATTCCACAAAATATGAGGCGGCTTGCATATAAATACACATACTTTAAGTCAAATATCAATCCCCAAAACTTAAACTCTTGCTCATCCTCGAGTAATGGAACTATCAATTACACCCCAACAACTTGCTCATCAACTATGGAGGAGAAATTCAAATTTTCAATCAGACACTCGACCTTTGACTATGGTCGATACCGACAATCAAGCATGAACATAAGAAATTCACATTCTTCCTCTTTTAAATATGCCCAAGTATTAGTGATTTACTTCAAAAAATTCAAACAACCTACCCATAACCACCCTACCGCAAGAGACGACTCATTACCACTAATCACCCTCAACTCGCGCACTTACCCAACGAGAGACGTTAACAACATTACAAATTGTCTTGAGATCATGTGCCCCTACCAACAAACAAGAGAGTGAATATATAATTAGCCCACACATTCAAATATTCACTTTGAACATAAATTAAGGAAATCACACAATTGAACAAAACTCGCTCTCTCTTACAAATAAATTCATGTGCATCCTGTTGTCATACCATAAGCTTGCACGTAGTGTACATATCTACTAATCTAAGCTAGCCAGGTCTAGGATCAATTAGGTCTTTTCGGGTTGTAATGTAGGCTAAGGGACATGTAAGATACATTTAGTAATAGTGACTAACCCTCATAAGCACTTTAATACACTACACTCACAAGTCGAGCACATATTCTTCTCAACCAATTCACTTGCCACAAACCATACACAACATAGACCGTTTTTCAGTTAGCCACTTCTACATCTCCGCTAACACAAATTAGTAAGAATAAGAAGTGTGTATTTTTATTTATTTTGTGAATATCACCATTATTGAATTTAGTTCCTTGCATTTTGTTACGACCCCAAAACCCTCTGTCTGTGACGGAGCCTATCGTGATACTAGGCCACCCAATTCACTACTTATAGCACAAAGAAACCTTTCGCTCAAATCATTACTAATCTAATATGTCATAAAAATTACCGTTTCAGCATTTCAAAACAAGCAAGGATATACCAAACATTAAATACAGCCCAAAATCATGGAGTTGCTAGTCATGAGCAACTAAAGAAAATACAAGTCTGGGAAAAATAAACGATGTAAAAGTAAGAAGGATAAGGCAAGGTTGCGGACGCCGTGCAACTACCTCGCAAATCTCCATAAAACTCTGAGACAGGAAAATCAGCTCTCACCCTGATGCCCTAGCACCTAAATCTGCACACAAGATGTAGGAGTAATGTGAGTACGCCAACTCAGTAAGTAATAAAAGTAAATAAGGTCTGATCAATAAGAAACACGTAAGTACATGTTATAATTTCACAGTAAATACAGCTCTTCTTCCTAACAGTACATATGTCAATTCATCACGCTTAATAACAGATTTCAGTAAAAAATCATTTGAAAATATTATTCCAACAGTTTGAACAGAAATTCCAAAAGTTCAGAGTAAAAGTGATAAAAGTCATAAGTAGCCTCTCAGGAAAAAACATGTATCATAAACCGCCCCTCGGGCATAACATCACTCAAATTAGGCCCTCAAACATACCTCACAATCACTCATAATAAGCCCCTCGGGAAACCTCACAGCCATTCATGCCTCCCAATCACTCGTCACTCGGCAACCGCACTCAGTAGGTACCTGCGCTCACTGGTGGTGTACAGACTCCGGAGGGGCTCCTCCAGCCCAAGCGTTATAACAAGCCATCTCGTAGCGTAATCAATCAGGCCCTCGGCCTCACATAATCATGAATCAGTAACCACATGCTGCAGCGTGCAACCCGATCCCATAATATCCTCACAGTATAGGCCCTCGGCCTCACTCAGACAAAAATCTCTCCAGCCACTTCGGCTATCAATAAAACAGGGTGCTTAGCCAGAATATTATTTTATGCACCAAACGGAGTGAACAAGACTGAGTTATGAAATCAGTAAAAACATAGCATGACTGAGTACAGATTTTAGATCAAAACAGTGAGGAAATAGTAGTAAAAGCCCCTAAGGGTCCAAACATCTTGGCACGAGGCCCAAATACGACATTCAGCCCAAGACATAGTAATACTTTCTAAAAAACAAAATATCATATAGTTTTCAGTCAAATACGCAACTTAATAATTGCTACGGGATGGACCAAGTCACGATCCCCAGTAGTGCATGCCACACGCTCTTCACCCAGCATGTGAGCCACTTCAAAATAGTGAAACGATGTGAAATTCGGGGTTCCATACCCCCAGGACAAGATTTACAATCATTACTTACCTCAAACCGGATGAAAATCTACACCGAGATGCCCTTGCCGCTCGACTCGGCCTAAATCATCATGAATCTATCAAAATCAGATTCATACCATCAATATACACTAAAGGAACAAAACCCACGCGAAAACAATCAAATTACATCAAAAATCTCGAAATTGGCCAAACCCGACCCCGGGGCCCACGTCTCGGAATCCGACAAAAATTACAAAAGTAGAATCCTCGTTCACTCACGAGTCTACCCATGTCAAATTCCTCAAAATACGACATCAAATGGCCATTCAATTCCCCAAAATAAACTCTCCAAATTTCCCCAATTTTTCTCCAATTTTTCACTCCAAACTCCCAATTTATATGACAAAAATCAAGACACAATCATGGAATTTAACAAAAATTAAGTGAAGAACACTTATCCCAATTACTCCTCTGAAAATCCCCTCTAAAATTGCCCTCTCCCGAGCTCTCTAATAAAATTTTGGAATTATGAACTCAAACCCTCGTTTTGAACTTTAAACATTCTGCCCAGTTATTCCTTCATCGCGATCGCGAAAATAGCCTCGCGATTGCGAAGCACAAATAAGGCTGCCGCTCAATTAACCTTACACGCTCGCATAAAAACCCACACATTCACGAACCACTGCTACACGACACTATGCGATCGCAACCTGTCTCACGCGATCGCATAGAGCGATCCCTTCAACCTTTCCCCGGCTCACCCTCTTCTACGTGAACGCGACCCTGGCCACACGGTCGCGAAGCACTGCACCACATACATATGCGATCGCGACCTAACCTCTGCAATCGCATAGAACAACACTAATGCAGCCCCAATTAAGCCTACGTGATCGCGACCTCCTCTTCGCGATCGCGAAGAACAAATCTTCTACAACAAAACAACAGAAAATCTGCCAACTTTTCAAGTCCAAAAATGACCCGTTGAGCTTCCGAAACACACTTGAGGCCATCGGGACCTCGACCAAACATGCCAACACATCCCATAACATCACCTGAACTTAGTCGAATCCTCGGAACACTCTAAACAATATCAAAACACCAAATCAACTCAAAGGTCAAGGCTAAGGATTTCTAAACTTCGGAAATACGCCTACGATATCGAAACCAACCAAACCACGTCCGAATGACCAAAACTTTTGCACACATATCCCAAATGACACTATGAACCTATCCCAACTTCTAAAATTCCATTCCGACCCCGATAGTTAATTTTCCATTATCGGCCGAAAATTGCCAAAAATCCAATTTCGCCAATTCAAGCCTAGTTTTATCACGGACCTCCGGGTAACATTCTGAACACATTCCTAAGTCCCAAATCACCTAACGAAGCTATCTGAACTATAAAACCCCAATTTTGAGATCATTTACCTATAAGTCAAATTCAGGTTGACTTTTCCAACTAAATCACCAACTTAAGAGAGTAAGTGTCTTATTTCTCTCCACAATCACTCCGAACCCAAACCAATCAACTCAACGCAACATAAAAGAGCTGAACCATACAAGAACGAATCAGAAATAGGGAAAACGGGGCTAAACTCTCGGAATGACCGGCCGGGTTGTTACATCCTCCTCCTCTTAAATAAACGTTCGTCTTCGAACGTGTCTAGAAACGTACCTGGGGCCTCAAATAGGTGAGGATATCTGCTCCGCTTCTCCCGCTCGGTCTCCCAAATGGACTCCTCCACTGGCTGCCCTCTCCACTGCACCTTAACTGAAGCTATATCTTTTGACCTCAACCTTCAGACTAGACGACCCAAAATAGCTACTAGCTCAACCTCATAAGACATATCACCCTCTAGTTGAACCGAATTGAAGTCCAAAATATGAGACAGGTCACCAACATACTTCTGAAGCATGGAAACGTGAAACACTAGATGAACACTCAACAAGCTGAGTGGCAAAGCAAGCCTATAAGCCACCTCCCTAATTTCTGAAGCACCTCAAAAGGCCCAATAAATCGGGGACTCAACTTGCCCCTCTTTCCAAATTGCATAACACCCTTCATGGGTGACACCTTCAACAGAACCTTCTCCCCCAACCATGAAAGATAAATCTCGGACCTTCCTGTCAACATAGCTCATCTGCCTAGACTGCGCCGTGCGAAGCCGCTCTTGAATCAACTTCACCTTATGTAAAGCATCCTGCACCAAATCTGTACCCAAGCGCCTAGCCTCACCCGACTCAAACAAACTGACTGGAGATCTACACCTCCTCACATATAAAGCCTTGTATAGAGCCATATGAATACTATACTGATAACTATTATTATATGAAAACTTCACGAGTGGAAGAAAATGGTCCCATGAACCCCCAAAATCAATAACACAAGCGCGCGACATGTCCTCTAGTATCTGAATAGTGCGCTCAGACTGCCCGTCTGCCTGAGGATGAAATGTTGTGCTCAACTTAACTTGAGTACCCAACTCTCTCTTCACGGCCCTCCAAAAAAGCAATGTGAACTGAGTACCTGTGTCAGAAATGATGGAAATTAGAACACCATGCAATTAGGCAATCTTTCGGATATAAATCTCAGCTAATCACTCCGAAGTATAAGTAGTACCAACAGGATTGAAGTGCGCTGACTTGGTTAGTCGATCCACAATAACCTAAATAGCATCGAACTTCCTCGAAGTCCATGGGAGCCCAACTACAAAGTCCATGGTGATCCATTCCCATTTCCACTCCGGAATATCCAACCTCGGATGTAATCCACCTGGTCTCTGGTGCTCATACTTGACCTACTGATAGTTGAGACACCAAGCTACAAATCAAACAATATCCTTTTTCATCCGCCTCCATAAATAATGCTGCCTCATATCCTGATACATCTTCGCGGCACCCAGATGGATGGAATACCGCGAGTTGTGGGCCTCTTCAAGAATCAACTCCCGAAGCCCATCTACATTAGGCACACATATCCGGCCATGCATCCTCATCACACCATCATCACCGATAGCTACATCCCTGGCATCACCTCGCCGGACCCTATCCTGAAGAACAAGTAAGTGTGCGCCATCATACTAGCACTCTCTGATACGGTCATAAAGAGAAGACATAGAGGCTACGCAAGCCAATACCTGGTGGAGCTCCAATAAATCCAATCTCACATGTTGGCCCGCTAAGGCCTGAAGATCAAGTGCTAAAGGTCTCTCTGCTGCTAGAAGATATGCTAGTCTCCCCAAACTCTCTGCTCGGCGACTCAAGGCATCGGCCACTACATTGGCCTTCCCCCGATGGTATAGAATAGTGATATCATAGTCTTTGAGAAGCTCGAACAATCTCCGCTGATGCAAATTCAGATCCTTCTACTTAACCAGATACTGCAGACTACGGTGATTAGTAAAAACCTCACAATGAACACCATACAGATAATGATGCCAATTCTTCAAGGCGTAAACAATGGCTACTAGCTCGAGATCATGCACCAGATAATTTTTCTCATGAGTCTTCAACTGGCGTTAGGGGTAGGCAATCACCCTACCCTCCTACATCAATAAACAACAAATGTCTATCCTCGAGGCATCACTATACACGGTATAAGAACCTAAAGCTGATGGCAATACTAACACTAGAGATGTGGTCAAAGCATCCTTGAGCTTCTGAAAGCTCTCCTCACACTCGCCCGGCCACCTGAACGGAGCACCCTTCTGGGTCAATTTGCTCAAGGGCGAAGAAAAAGAAGAAAACCCATCCACAAAGTGATGGTAATACCCCTCCAAATGAAGGAAGCTCCTAACCTCTGTAGTTAAGGACGGCCTGGGCCAACTCTGTACCACCTCTATCTTCTTCGGGTCAACCTGAATACCCTCATTGGACACCATGTTCCCCAAGAAAGCTACTAAGCCAAGACAAAACTCACACTTGGAGTACTTTGCATAAAGCTTCTCCTTCCTCAATCTCTGCAATACGACTCTCAAATGCTGAGCATGCTCCTCCTAGCTATGAGAATACACCAGGATGTCATCAATCATTACAATAACGAAGGAATCCAAGTATGGCTGCAACACACTGTTCATCAAATGCATGAACGCCACTGGGGCGTTGGTCAGCCCAAACGACATCACCAAGAACTCATAATGGCCATAACGGCTCCTGAATGCCGTCTTGGGAATATCTGAATCCCGAATCTTTAGCTGATGTACCCAGATCTCAAATCAATCTTAGAGAACACCCTGGTTCCCTGAAGCTGGTCAAACAAATCATTAATACGAGGAAAATGATACTTATTCTTCACTGTAACCTTGTTCAGCTGCCTGTAGTCAATAAACATTCGCATGGAACCATCATTCTTCTTCACAAATAACATCGGCGCGCCCCAAGGCGACACACTAGGCCGAATGATCCCCTTATCTAGGAGTTCCTGATGCTGCTCTTTCAATTCCTTCAGCTTCGCCGGTGCCATACGATACGGTGGAATAGAATTAGGCTAAGTGCCTGGCGCCAAATCAATACTAAAATCAATATCCATGTCAGGCGGCATGCCCGACAGATCTACGAGGAACACATCCAGAAAATCACGGACCACAGAAACATAATCAATAGCGGGAGTCTCAGACTAACATCCCTAAAAAAATCCAAATAAGACAAACACCCTTTTCTCTACCATACGCTGAGCCTTCATGTATGAAATCACCATACTCGGCACATAATCAATAGAACCTCTCCACTCAACTCTCGAGAATCCCGGCATCGCTTAGGTCACAGTCCTAGCGTGATAATCTAGAATAGCATGACATGAAGATATCGAATACATGCCTAATATCACATCAAATTCAACCATGCTAAGCAATAAAAAATCCACTCGGGTCTCTACACCCCCAATAGATACCACACACGACCGATACACGCGGTCCACAACAACAGTATCGTCCACTGGAGTGACACATGAATGGATGTAACTAAGGACTCGCGGGGCATATCTAAAAAATGAGCAAAATATGACGAAACATAGGAATACGTGGAGCCAAGATAAAATAAGACTAAAGCATCTCAGTTACAAATTGAAAAAATACCTGTAATCACTGCATATGAGGCCATAGCATCTGATCTGGCCGGGAGTGCATAAAAATGGGCTGGCCTCCACCTGATCGACCTCCCCCTCTAGGGAGGCCTTTAGCTGCCTGACCCCCACCCTTAGCTAGCTGGGCGAGTGGTGAAGTAACTGCAGCTGAAGTCGAGGGATGGCCCCTCTGCCGAGACGGACCACCATGATGATGAGGACACTGCCTCCACACGTGCCCAAACTCTCTACACTCGAAACAACTCCCTGGTGCAGGGGACGGGGACTGAAGGGAACCCCTAGAACCGGGATAACTGATAGAAGAACCTGGCATGGAGGAACCTTGAACCGATGGTGCATGGGATGAACTCTGGGCTGGGAGGGCATTGAATAATGGGTTCCCCTTATCAGAACTGTGATGGCATTGACCATATGATCCCCCACGATAACCTGAGTGGCCTGGCTGAGCCTGCCTGAATGGACAGCCTCTGTCGTGCTGGAACTGTCCTCCTGAAAGGACACCACCAAAACTACCAGATCCTCGAGGCCTCTTGGCCTCCCTATCATCTCGCTCTTGGCGACGAACTGACTCAATCTCTTGGGAAATATCAACAACCTCCTCAAAAGTAGCACCTGATACTCACTCCCTGGTCGTGAGAATCCGAAGCTGATATGAGAGACCATCCACGAACCTCCGGACCAACTCTCTGTCCATGGGAACCAACCAAACGGCATGCTGAGCTAGCTCTGAAAACCACATCTCATACTGCGTTACGGTCAAATCACCCTAGCGCAACTGCTCGAACTGCCTGCACAACTTCTCTGTACGGGACTGTGGCACATTCTTCTCCAGAAAGAGAATGGAGAACTGCAGCCAAGTAAGGGGTGTTGCACCAACAGGCCTACGCCTCTCATACTGCTCTCACCAAGTAAAGGCAGCTCCTGAAAACTCGAAGGTAGTGAATGAGACCCCACTGGTCTTTAATATACCCGATGTACGTAGAATCCTCTAACAGTTGTCTAAGAAACCCTGGGCGTCCTCGCCCTCTGCGCCGCTGAACGTCGGGGGCTGAAGTTTACCAAATCTCTCCAACTTGCGCTGCTCATCATCTGGCATGACGGGATTCACATAATCCTGAACAGGTGCAATCGGCTGGGCTGGAGCTGCCCTAAGTGTCTAAAGTCCCTGAATAACCTGCTCAGGTGTACGGGCAGCAGGAGTGTGAGTGCCTTCCCCGGCCTGAGAAGTAGCGGTTGTAGAAGTAACAGCAACCGCCTGTGCAAGACTGGTGCACACGGTCAAAATCTGAGCCAAGGTCTCCTGAAGACACGGATAAACAATAGGCACAGCCGGTGGCTGGGCCAGTTCCACTGGAACATCTGCGGCTGGGACCTGATCTGGAATAACAGGCGGGTCTATGAGTACCGCCCCAGCAGTCGTGTGGGATACACCTCTGCCTCTACCACGGCCTCGACTCAGCCTCAACCCCTCATGGGTCCCACTGGTAGTTGATCGCACTGTCCGGTAGCATGTGTCTTCACCATCTGTGAGAAAATGAAACAACAAAAGTTTAGTTACGAGAATCAACAGATTCGCGCGACAAGAATTCAAGAATGTGAGCTTTTTCCTAAGGGTTCTGCAGCCTCTGGAAGATTATTACAGACGTCTCTCTACCGATCCGTAAGAGTCTAATAAACCTGCTCATGACTATTGAGTCCAATGTAACCTAAGATCTGATACCAACTTGTCAGGACCCCAAAACCCTCCAGTCGTGATGGCGCCTATCATGGTACTAGGCCAGCCAATTCACTACTTATAGCATAAATAAACCTTTCATTCAAATCATTACTAATCTGATATTTCATAAAAATTACGGTTTCAGCATTTCAAAACAAATAAGGATATACCAAACATTAAATACAGTCCAAAATCCTGGAGTCGCTAGTCATGAGCATCTAAAGGAAATACAAGTCTAGGAAAATAAACGTTGTAAAAGTAAGAAGGAGAAGGCAAGGCAGCGGATGCTATGCAGCTACCTCGCAAATCTCCATAATCTGAATCTGCACACAAGGGGTAGGGAGTAATGTGAGTACGCCAACTCAGTAAGTAATAAAAGTAAATAAGGTCAGAGTAATAAGAAACACGTAAGTACAGTTATAATTTCAAAGTAAGTACAAATCTTCTTCCCAACAGTACATATGTTGAATCATCACGCTTAAAAATCGATTTCAGTAAAAATCATTTGAAAATATTTTACCAACAATTTCAACAGAAATTCCAGAATTCAGAGTAAAAGTGATAAAAGTCATAAGTAGCCTCTCGAGCAAAAACATGTATCAAAAACCGCCCCTCGGGCATAACATCACTCAAATCAGGCCCTCAGACAGACCTCACAATCACTCATAATCAGCCCCTCCGGCAACCTCACAGCCACTCATGCCTGCCAATCACTCGTCACTCGTCACTCGGCACTCGCACTCAGTAGGTACTTGCGCTCACTAGGGGTGTACAGACTCCGGAGGGGCTCCTACAGCCCAAACGCTATAGCAAGCCATCTCGTGGCGTAATCAATCAGGCCCTCAGACAGACCTCACAATCACTCATAATCAGCCCCTCCGGCAACATCATAGCCAGTCATGCTTGCCAATCACTCGTCACTCGGCACTCGCACTCAGTAGGTACTTGCGCTCACTAGGGGTGTACAGACTCCGGAGGGGCTCCTACAGCCCAAACGCTATAGCAAGCCATCTCGTGGCGTAATCAATCAGGCCCTCAGACAGACCTCACAATCACTCATAATCAGCCCCTCCGGCAACATCATAGCCAGTCATGCTTGCCAATCACTCGTCACTCGGCACTCGCACTCAGTAGGTACTTGCGCTCACTAGGGGTGTACAGACTCCGGAGGGGCTCCTACAGCCCAAACGCTATAGCAAGCCATCTCGTGGCGTAATCAATCAGGCCCTCGGCCTCACTTAATCATGAATCAGTAACCATATGATGCAGTGCGCATCCCGATCCCATAATATCATCACAATACGGGCCGTCGGCCTCACTCAGTCAAAAATCTCTCCAGCGACTCGGGCTATCTACAAAACAGGGTGCTCAGCCCAAATATCATTTTATGCATCAAACGGAGTGAACAAGACTGAGTTATGAAATCAGTAAAAACATAGCATGACTGAGTACATATTTTAGACAAAAACAGTGAGTAAATAGTAGTAAAATCCCCTAAGCGTCCAAATAACTTGGCACGAGACCTAAATACGGCATTCATCCAAAATCATAGTAATACTTTCTAAAACACAAAATATCATATAGTTTTCAGTGAAATACGCAACTTAATAGTTGCTACGGGACGGACCAAGTCACGATCCCTAGCAGTGCATGCCACAAGCTCGTCACCCAGCATGTGTTCCACTTGAAAAAAGTGAAACGATGTGAAATCTGGGGTTCCATACCCTCAGGACAAGATTTACAATCATTACTTACCTCAAATCGGATGAAAATCTACATCGCGGTGCCCCTTGCCGCTCGACTCGGCCTCAAATCATCCCGAATCTATCAAAATCAGAGTCATACCATCAATATACTCTAGAGGAACAAAACCCACGCGAAACCAATCAAATTACATCAAAAATCTCGAAATTGGCTAAACCCGACCCTGGGGCCCACGTCTCGAAATTCAAAAAAAATTACAAAACTAGAACCCTCATTCACTTACGAGTCTACCCATATAAAACTCCTCAAAATCCGACATCAAATAGCCATTCAATTCCCCAGAATAAATTCTCCAGATTTCCCCCATTTTTCTCCAAATTTTCACCCCAAACTCCCAATGTAGATGACAAAAATCAAGACACACTCATGGAATTTAACAAAAATTAAGTGAAGAACACTTACCCCAATTACTCCTCTGAAAATCCCCTCTAAAATCGCCCTCTCCCGAGCTCTCTAATGAAAATTTTGAATTATTAACTCAAACCCTCATTTTGAACTTTAAACATCCTGCCCAGTTATTCCTTCATCTTGATCACGGAAATAGCCTCGCGATCGCGAAGTACAAATAAGGTGTCACGACCCAAATCGATGGGCCGCGACGGGTGCCCGAGTCCTACATATCGAACACCCCTAAGCATGCATATATGATATAAACCCGAATAACATCTGATGAATTACGAAAATAACATACATGAAGGAAACCTGCCAAAAAGGCATATGTACATATACATGCAGAATATAGTGGGCGAGCCGGCAAGCCTGCTATATACAGCTATACACCTAAATTAGAAAGCCGGCAAGGCCACATACTATCCAACTGTACATAACTGTCTACAGTCCTCTAATAGAAAAATAACTGTACAAAGACGGGACTGAGCCACGTGTCATACCCATATATATACAAACATATCATACCAAAATCAAAAGCAGCTCTGGATCAAGTGGATCACTCCAACTCTCACTGATTAAGGGTCCTAAGAAGGGGGACCGTCAGCTTGACTACCTGTACCTACGGGCATGAAATGAAGGGCCCATGAAATAGGGCGTCAGTACAAAAAATGTACTGAGTATGTAAGGCATGAAAATCTATACGTAAGAGACATAGATGAAACATGGAATAAAGAAATCCATCTGTAACTGCAGCCACTGAGGGCATCGCATCATATTATCTCGGCCACTGTGGGCAACATCATCAATATATACCAACTGATCAGGTGGGGTGTGTATATAATATCGTAACCTTTTCCCATATCCCATATACATATATTTACATATATACACGTATATAACGTCATCTGGTCATGGGTCAATGCACATGTATAAATGAATTAAATGCATGAAAAATATGTAATAATCTCAATATTCCTTCCGGATAAACTTTTTAATCTGCGTATTACTCTGAGACCCTTGAACAGAAGATAATAATAATTTACCTGGGGAATCAAGAATACAGACACCCCTAGTATTTCTATGAATAGAGTAATTTATGGAAATTGTGCTTTAGCTCATTTTTTCTTTATAACTTGGATCACGCCAAAAAGAAAGAAGGAATGGCCTTAACATACCTGGAGTAGGGAAAACTATGTATAATATTCTTGAAGATTGCACCGTACTCTTTTGGAACCGCAAAATTTTACGTTGCTACGATTCTAATAATTTCTTTAGGAAACCTTCGTGGATTGAATTTTTAACCCCAAAAATCGGATTGAATTTTTCTTCTGGTCTTGAAGTCTTGAACGGAATCCAGCTTCTGTTCTTTGAAGTCTTGAACTAGGAAATGTGATGTATGTTTTTAGGTTCTTGGGTTAGAGATGTTCTTGGTTTTTATTTAAAATGAAATGGATAAGACTTTTGTAGTAAGTCTTAGTTATTAAATTCCTATAAACCTTAGAAAATACCCACCTAATGCTAAGGTGACTAAGAGTCACCCTCTTAGCTTGGTGGCTTTCTGCCACGTTTCTAGGAGTGTAATTTATTAAGTTTTTATCCACTTGTTAGTTAATTAGGTAATGTCCCGTTACCCGGTAATTAACCAATTACCCGCATAATTAAAAATTTCCTCAAATTACTTAAAATTCTATTTATTTTTAATATACTTTATATATCATACTACCGTGGTCATATGGTACCTTGCATGGTACTAGTCCATAATTATCGGGTATTATAGCTCGACCCGTATTTTTTTTCCTAAATCGGCCACCTTCAACGAAACTCATTTTCTTTAATTAGTGTATCCTTTATCCTTCATGACACTTACTTACTGTTTGTTATAATTAGCATAACTACGTTAACCTCAAGATAATCTCATCCCCGAGTCTACGTCAATTAACGGAAGACGAAAGTTTAACGTACGAAAGCGCGAGATGTAACTTCCTTCCCCCCTTAGAAACATTCGTCCTCGAATGTTCAATTCCCCAAGATGTATATAACTTTGGCAGGGTCTCCTTAGTAACAAAACTACTACCAATTCTCCCTGTAGAAGTTTAATAACTCAACGCCACATAGGACCATAATTATCAATAACAACAATGGCCTTAGAAGACCAATGACAATAAACAACACAAAATTTTATACACGTACCTTACAGTTGTGATGTCCCAGTCTGACCCTTCTCTGGAGGAGGAAATAAGTAAGGATATCTAGACTTCATGTCTTCTTCGGTCTCCCAAGTAATTTCTTCCACATTGTTGTTTCTCCAAAGTACTTTCACGGAGGCTACCTCCTTATTTCGTAGCTTACGGATTTTTCGGTCTAGAACGGCTACCGGAATTTCCTCGTATGATAAGTCCTCTGTAATCTGTACATCACTTGTGGGAACCACTTAGGTAGGATCGCCAATGAACTTTCGTAACATGGATACGTGAAAAACCAGATGGATAGACTCCAATTTCGAGGGTAATTCTAACTCATAAGCTACTTGGCCCTCTCTCCGAATGATCCTATAAGGCCCAATATACCGTGGGATAAGTTTGCCTTTCTTGCCACACCTCATCACACCCTTCATAGGTGACACTTTTAAGAATACCCAGTCGTTAACCCCGAATTCTAAATCATGTCGCCGCACGTCAGAATATGACTTCTGACAACTCTGAGCTGTCAACAGTCGATCTCGGATAAATATTTACTTTTTCTATGGCTTGTTGAACCAGGTCTGGCCCTACTAATGTACTTTCCCCAACATCGAACCACCTTATAGGCGATCTACACTTCCGCCAGTAAAGAGTTTCGTATGCAAATATCTGAATACTATAATGGTAGTTATTATTATATGCAAACTCAATAAGCGATAGATGATCATCCCAGCTACCTTTGAAGTCTATCACACAAGCTCGTAACATATCCTCCATTGTCTAAATAGTATGCTCAACATGTCCGTCTTCCTGAGGATGAAAAGTTGTACTAAGAATTACTTGAGTCCCCAATCCTTTTTGGAAGGACCTCCAGAAGTTAGTTGTAAAATGAGCTCCTCTATCCGAGATAATAGATACAGGGACACCATGTAGTCGTACTATCTCCTTAATATAAAGCCCTGCATAATCCTTTGAGGAATATGTAGGTCTAACAGGCGGAAAATTGGCTGACTTTGTAAGCCTATCAACAATCACCCATATCGAATCGAACTTACGCTGGGTAGAAGGTAAGCCTACGATGAAATCCATATCGATTACTTCACATTTCCAAGTTGGAATCTCCATAGCCTGCAATGACCCACCGGGTTTCTGATGCTCAATATTAACCTACTGACAGTTAGGACACTGAGCAACAAACTCCGCTATATCCTTTTTCATTCCGTCCCACCAATATACTTCCCTGATATCATGATACGTCTTTGTCGCTCATGGATGGACAGAATAACGAGAATAGTGAGTTTCTCCCATAACCTGCCAACACAGTCCTGCAACATTAGGGACACATAATCATCCTCGACATCTGAGGACCACATCTTCTGTAATTTCAAATGGTGTCTTCTCCTTCTGAGGGGTGGTATTCCTATAATGAACTAACACAGGATCCTCGTACTGGCGTTCCTTTACTTCAGTTACTAAAGAGGATATTGTAGTATACTGAATAGTAATTCCAATATCACCTGAGTCTAGTAACCGAACTCCAAGACCAGCTAACTGATGAATCTCATGGGCTATTTCCCTCTTTTTCGGCTATAAATATGACAGGCTACCCATAGATCTACGATTGAGGGCGTCGGCTACTAGGTTCGCCTTCCCCGGATGGTATATAATATTAACATCATAGTCTTTAAGTAGCTCTAACCATCTCCTTTGATGTAAATTTAATTCCTTTTGCTTGAAGATATACCGGAGGCTCTTATGATTCGTATAGATATCAACATGAATGCCGTACAAGTAGTGGCTCCACATCTTTAGTGCATGATTCACCGCCGCTAACTCTAAATCATGGGTCGGGTAGTTCTTCTCGTGCTTTCTTAGTTGTCTAGAAGCATAAGATACAACCTTACAATGATGCAGCAACACACAACCCAATCCAACGCCTGAAGCGTCACAATAGATCACATAACCATCGGTGCCTTCTGGGAGCGTTATAATCGGTGCTGAAGTTAATCTGTCCTTTAATGCCTGGAAACATTGTTTGCAAGCATCAGTCCATTGAAAATTTGCTCCTTTATGAGTCATCTTTGTCAAAGGTGCTGAAAGGGAAGAAAATCCCTCCACAAATCTGTTGTAATAACCTGCCAAACCGAGAAAGTAACGAACTTCCGTCGGTGTCGAGGGTCTAGGCCAAGTCTTTACTGCCTCAATCTTTTGTGTGTCCACCCGGATGCCTTCACCCGAAATGATATGCCCAAAGAAAGCTACAAGTTCAACCAGAATTCACATTTAGAGAATTTTTCATACAACTTTTTGTAGAACTCTGAGCAAAGTACGTAGACGATCTGCATGCTCAGCTTCTGAACGAGAATACACCAATATATCATCGATAAACACAATTATGAACAGATCCAAAAAGGGCCTGAACACATGGTTCATCAAATCCATGAATACTGCTAGGGCATTGGTCAAACCGAACGACATAACACGAAACTCAAAGTGCCCATATTTGGTCCTGAATGATGTCTTCAGAATATCTTCCTCCTTAACCCTTACCTGATGGTACCTGGACCTCAAATCTATTTTTGAAAAACACTTGGCACCTTGCAACTGATCAAATAAATCGTCAATCCTTGGGAGCGGGTACTTATTGTTGACCGACACCTTATTCAACTGTTCATAATCAATACACATTGTTGATACCCAATTTTCTCTCAAATTATTTTAAATTTTTTATATATACCTCAAAAATCACTCTTTATAATAACTGGTATTATTCCAAAATTTTTCATATTTTTATCAAACCTTTTCCAATTTATTAAATATTTTTATATTCAATAATTATTCATAAATTTTATTATAAAGAATTTCTAAATATTTCTTAGATCGATATATCATTTTTAATCCTATTAGGATTTAGTTATTTCACAAATTGGCCAATTTGGCATTATTTAGCTATAATTACAACAATTGTACAATTATAGCCTAATTGTATATTTTTATGCTATTTTAATTCAATAATCAGTCGTTTTATATTTTAAATACTAGTCAATTACCTTAATTTCACCTATTTAGCCTTCATTTCATTTTATGTAATTGTTAGCTATTTTTATTTAATTGGGTATTTGACAATTAGCTCTTTCTATTTAAGTTATAGCCTAATTTAATCTGACCCCAACCCAATTNTATGTAATTGTTAGCTATTTTTATTTAATTGGGTATTTGACAATTAGCTCTTTCTATTTAAGTTATAGCCTAATTTAATCTAACCCCAACCCAAGACCCCAGGCCCAATCCATTAAAATCACCCGACCCAATCCTATGTGTAATCTGGACCGTTGATCAAATTTGACCAATGGCCCAGATTCACTCTTACCATTAATAACCCTAAAGACTACCCCTCCGACCCCTCATTTTCCCAACCTCTCAATTCTCTCTCTATCTCTCTCTAGTTCTCTCTATAACCTTCCCTTATCTCTCCATCTCCAATGGAATCTGTTCGTCTTCTCAGGCTAGTTCCCTCACCGGAAACTGTGGTCTTTCACTGTCTCCTGGTTATTGCTTCACCCTACACCGGTCTAAGGCACCCTAAGGCCCTCAGGCGAGCCTGGAGTGGTCCAGCTCCTACCTATGGTCCCTCATTCCATCTTCCGGCCTCCTCCGGCCATTTGAGTAAGAGCCATGGCTTTTCCCGCTAACGATGGAAACATCTTTAAGATTTTCCTTATTTTTTTCAACTCTCTGAAACCCTAACCCCTGGTATTTTCCGATTTTCTTTTAGATCTGACTTAGATCTATGTATATTATGGGCTCTTTAATATTTTCCTTAAAGGTTTTCTGATTTCTCTAAAATAATGGTTCATCTTCAACTAGGGTTTCTTAACCCCTTTTATACGCTTTCTCTTCTGATTTTTGGTACTAACCTATGATTCTTAGTATATTTTTTAAATGTTTGATTAAGCATTCTCCCTTTACTCGAGTTATTCTGTTAAAAAACCCTATTTTTAGGGTTCTGAGTTCGTCTTGGTTGTTGTGTTTAGTTGATCTATGTGTTTCTCATAATCATCCTACGATTCTGTGATTCTTTCTTATGTTTGCTTGTTAAGGTTTTTGTGTTCGATTATTCCTGACTATATCATGCTCTATACGAAACCCTAACTCATATTTGATATTGTTCTTCCTTATGGTCCTATTTCTAGTTTATTACCTGCTTATTCTCAGTGTTATCTTCTCTATTCTCTTAGAACTCTTTACTAATTTTGCATATTTGTGTGACACTTGCCTTATTAGATAACTGATTCCCTGTGATTACTAATTTTGATAATTATTTTCTACCTTCTGTTACGTATAAGTATGCTTTCAATTAATTATAAACTTTCCTTAATTAATATATTCTATACCTAGCCTTAATCACATGCCCTATTCTTTACTACTCTTTGTACGATTAAAATCTGTTTTTCAAATTAGTTCTCTTTCCTTCTTTACTACTGTGGTATCCGTTTGAACTGTGACCCCTTAATTGTGGGGAATACTTGTATTGATTGGATCCTAATTGTGTTTATTTCTAACGCACCGTTAAAATCGTTAGGTGGCGACTCTTCAAAATATGCAAACCCCTTTCCCAAAAGGAACGAGTTGTCCCAACCAATGTCATAAACCCGATCTCCGCGAGGAAAAATGGTGCACGACAGCATGGCTACTCTGCTGGGGATTATAGGCTTTTACCATTTCGAATTGTTTCGTGAATTTATGCCTTTATTTTAAACACTTTCTCCCTTTCCCATTCCCGTTGCATGTAATTAATTGGTTACTTCGAGTATCTATTTCCAAACGTAACTGACATGTCTCTTTGTTTCCTTTTTGTAACTTCTTTAAATCATCATTACCACTTTCTACCGCTTTATTTAACGTGCAAATACGTGACAACTTGTTTTAATAATTATTGCATAAATCATGCTTACATTCATACTCCACTCGTGCCAAACAAAATACTATAGAAACGCTTGATGAGTGGTTGCGCCCTTCCTATATTATCACCCCCTAAATTCGGAAAGGCTTATTAGCAGTAAAACCAGTCGATCAGCGGTGCAGTCGACGGTTCCGTACCTTTCCCCCTTGAGTTGTCCGCTCAAGGGTACCAGTACAAAACCTCATATAAACCTCACTTTGTCGAACTATTGTATGCATCATGGTCAAACCTATTCAAAGCTAAAGTGTCGTCCGCACGATAGATTTTAAGATAGCCTTATCAAAAAGTTCACCGGGTTTCCCTAAACCCAAACGGACGCCCTCACGTTCTGTGCATTTATTTGGATAACTAAATGCTTCCTGCTTATTATTTACGTTAAATAGTCGAGTCCGGTGGGGGTAAGGGCCTAACCTATTTGTTTTGCAGAAAGAAAAATGAGGCACGAAGTCCCTAGATTCGGCATGGTCCTGCTGCTAGGACTTTGCGAGCTGGGAAAGCTGTTAAAAGAAAACAGGAATGCCGAACTGGGGAAGGTCCTTCTGGGACCAAGTAGATAGGAATGTCTTTATTTTTCTATCAATGTAATAAGGCCAATGGCCATTAGTGACTTTTATTTCTATTGTTTTGGGTTTTGTCTATTTTATTATCAATAAAATGAGGCATTTAGCATTTTAAGTTCTCCAAATCAATTTGTCGCTAGGCCTACCTCAGGCACAAAGAGGTCCCCAACTTAGGACGCACTTTCATTTCGGCATTATGTGTTTAAATACTGCAATACTCTTTTCATAATCCTCACTGACTTGGTTACCTTTTGTTTTTATTTTTTCTTACTCCCCTCCCCAAAGGTTAGTTCGTGCATTCTGGCAGCATCAGCCTATCGCACCAGATCTAAGGGCCCTGCACCTACTCCTTGCCCTAGTCCTCCTAAGGGCAAAGACAAAGGAAAAATTAAGATGGAAGAGTCCAACGGCATCAGAAATGAGAATGTGAGAGCAGACTTTAAAGCAAGCCGACATTATCTGCGGTTCAGATGAAGAAGAAGCACTTGCAGTAATGAGGAGTTTGTGCTTAGAGGATGATGATATGGATTGTTGTGTTGTCCTCGATGGAGAGGGAGAGGAAGGCCTTTCCATATAGACCGTGATCAAGGGGGCATATCTCAAGAACTGGTCTATCAAGACAACAAAAGCCCGACGAGCCTCGGGGTAGCAAGGCTAAAACAAGCATTATTTACTGTTTTATTTACTAAACGATTTCCCTTTTCTTGTATTTTTCCAATTTCTCCAACAAGGATTTTCAATGTTCAAAACAGTTATTCAATATATCAAAGCATCTTCTAAATTTTACGAATCTAATATTTATTGTTATTGTTTTCTCCCATTACTTTACTTATACAACATTACTATTACTTGTTTTGATGAACCAATGACTGTGACATGCAATGAGACAACGCGGCAAATGGACATTGATTCAGAAGAGAACGACATATCCAACGAGATTGTCAAAGAAGTTGAGAACTTTGAGAACAGACCTAAGTCCAACCTGGATGAGACCAAAGTTATCAACCTGGGAGATTCAGAAAACGTCAAGAAGACTCATATCAGCATTCATTTGTCACCATCAGAAAAGAAAGAATACACAGAGTTTCAAAAAGAGTATGAGGACGTATTTGCATGGTCTTATGAGGACATGACTGGTCTAAGTACGTCTATTGTGGCTCACAAACTGCCAATCAATCCAATGTGTCCACCAGTGAAACAAAAGCTTAGAAAGTACAAACCCGACATGAGTTTGAAAATCAAAAAAGAAGTTACCAAGCAGATCAATGCCAAAGTTCTCCGGGTAGTGGAATACCTGACATGGTTAGCCAACATTGTACCTATGCCAAAGAAGGACGTGAAGGTCAGAGTCTGCGTCGACTGTCGGGATCTCAACCGGGCTAGTCCGAAAGACGACTTCCCCTTGCCAAATATACACATTCTGATTGATAATTGTGCCAAGCATGAATTGTAGTCCTTTGTTGATTGCTTCGCTGGTTATCACCATATTTGGATGGATGAGGAAGATGCTGAGAAAATGGCGTTCATTACGCCATGGGGAGTGTATTGTTACAAGATGATGCCATTCGGTCTAAAGAATACAGGGGCCACCTACATGAGGGCCATGACAACCATATTCCATGACGTGATTCACAAGGAGATCGAGGTGTACATAGATGATGTCATTATCAAATCATAGAAAGTTGCTGATCACATGGAGAATTTGGGGAAGTTCTTCAATAGATTGCGAAAATACAATCTGAAATTAAACCCCGCGAAGTGTGCATTCGGGGTTCCTTCTGGGAAGTTGTTGGGATTTATTGTAAGCCGCTGGGGAATAGAATTGGATCCGTCCAAGGTCAAAGCCATTCAAGAGTTATCACCACCAAGGAACAAGAAAGACATGATGAGTTTCTTGAGGAGGCTTAATTACATCAGCCGGTTTATAGCACAGTCTACAGTCATCTATGAGCCAATCTTTAAGATGTTAGAGAAAGACGCTGCGACCAAATGGATCGATGATTGTCAAAAGGCTTTCGACAGAATCAAGGAATAATTGTCAACACCAGAAGTCCTAGTACCGCCCGAGCTAGGCAGACCTTTGCTACTCTATCTTTCAGTATTAGATGGAGCTTTCAGCTGCGTTATGGGGAAGCACGATGAAACAGTAAGGAAGGAACAAGCTATTTATTACCTCAGCAATAAGTTCACTCCATATGAGGCCCGGTATTCTCTATTAGAGCGTAGCTGTTGTGCTCTAACTTGGGTCGCCCAAAAGATGAGACATTGCTTCTGTGCCTACACAACATATCTCATATCAAGGATGGATCCATTGAAGTACATCTTTCAGAAGCCCATGCCCACTGGCAAGCTAGCCAAGTGGCAAATCCTGATGAGTGAATTTGACATTGTTTACATGACTCAGAAGGCGGTTAAAGGACAAGATCTGGCAGACCATCTTGCTGAGAATCCCGTAAACGGAGGATACAAACCCCTGAAAACATATTTTCCTGTTGAGGAGGTAACATTCATAGGAGAAGATATTGCAGAATCCTATCATGGTTGGAGGATCTTTTTTGATGGAGCGGCAAACTTTAAGGGAGTCGGTATTGGAGCAGTACTAGTATCAGAGATCGGTCAGCATTATCCGATATCCGCCAAACTCAGGTTCCCTTGCACCAATAATATGGCCGAATATGAAGCCTGCATCTTGGGGATTAATATGGTCATTGACATGAACATCCAGGAGCTGTTAATGATTGGTGATTCAGACTTATTGGTACATCAGGTACAAGGAGAATGGGCAACAAAGAATTCCAAGATACTGTCGTATCTGCACCACGTACAGGAATTGAGAAAGAGTTTCACAAAGATAGAGTTCCGGCACGTCCCCAGAATCCAGAATGAGTTCGCTGATGCATTAGCTACTTTGTCCTCAATGATCCAGCATCCGGACAAGAATTTTATCGACCCTATTCCTATAAAAATCCATAATCAACCAGCTTACTGTGCCCATATCAAAGAAGAAGCAGACGGAAATCCTTGGTTTCATGATATCGATAGGTACTTGGAAAAAGGAGAATACCCCGAGCTTGCAAATTCCACTCAGAAACGCACATTTCAGATATTGTCCAACAATTTCTTTCACAGCGGTGGAATCCTGTATAGGAGGACTCCTGATTTGGGTTTATTAAGGTGTGTTGACGTGAAGGAAATATCAAAGTTGCTAGAAGAAATTCATGCAGGGACCTGTGGCCCACATATGAACAGTTTTTTTTTAGCAAAGAAAATACTCCGAGCTGGTTACTTTTGGATGACTATGGAAACGGACTGCATCCAGCATGTTCGGAAGTGCCACCGCTGCCAGATACATGGGGATATGATAAAAGTGCCTCCAAGTGAGCTCAATGCAACAAGCTCACCATGGCCGTTCGCCGCCTGAGTATGGACGTTATTGGACCAATTCAGCCGGCCGCTTCCAATGGCCACAGGTTAATTTTGGTCGCCATTGACCACTAAATGGGTCGAAGCAACCTCCTACAAAGCAGTTACCAAGAAAGTTGTGGTTGACTTTGTCCGCGACCGCATTGTTTGTCGGTTCGGATTTCCAGAGTCTAATCATCACCGGCAATAGTTCTAATCTCAATAGTGACTTGATGAAAGCTATGTGTGAAATTTTCAAGATCAAACATAAGAATTCCATAGCATACAGACCTCAGATGAATGGAGCCATAGAGGTTGCTAACAAAAACATGAAGAAGATACTAAGAAAGATGATAGAAAGGCACAAGCAATGGCATGAAAAGTTATCATTCGCCTTACTGGGATACCGCACCACAGTTCGCACCTCAATAGCGGCAACTCCCTATATGCTAGTTTATGGTACAGAGGCTGGTATTCCTACGGAAGTGGAGATTTCATCTCTAAGAATTATACAGGAAGCTGAGCTGAGCGATGCAGAGTGGGTAAGAAGCCGTTATGAGCAACTAGCCCTTATAGACGCGAAGAGAATGAATGCAGTATGTCATTGTCAACTATATCAGAACAGAATGGCCAGGGCCTTCAAAAAGTTAACGAGGCAATTCACACCAGGCCAGCTGGTGTTAAAGAAAATCTTTTCGCATCAAGATGAATCCAAGGGGAAGTTCTCTCCCAACTGGCAAGGTCCGTACATGGTTCATAGAGTGCTGACAGTAGGAGCACTTATACTTGCAGAAATGGACAGATAAGTCTGGCCCAAGCCAATCAATTCAGATGTAGTCAAGCACTACTATGTGTAATCTTTATGCTTCCTCAATGATGTAATTTGAACTACGCCTGACCTGATTCCTGTTTAAGAGGGGATACGTAGGCAGCTCTATGGGTTCAGTCACAATTCAATAAAAATCTATTTTTTCCCTCAATTGGAAACTCGGGCAGAATTTTGAGGAGGATCGTCAAAATTCTGAAGCAAGTTCAGCCAGTCACGGTGCGAGCAGCAGTCAGAGGCATCCACCCAGCATACTGGGGAAGAATTTTGAGGAGGACCCTCAAAATTCCTCAGCGGAAGAAGTCACAATGTCTTGAACCGTGTCACGTCGTCGGTTCATCTAAAAACTATTTTAGATTGTATATTGCACTCTAACAAAATCATGCATATTTATTTTTTCTGAAACAGCTTTTTTAACGAATGCTACCCCAATGATACAGACATTATCATCATGATCAAGCAAGCGAGCCAAGCATAGCCAGCGGGAATGCGAACTAACCTTCCCCCTTTACAAAACTCATGATTTTTCTTTGGATGCAGGCACAAATTACAAAACCCCCAAGACATATTATCCGCTCAAACGAAATACATTATTCCTCAAACTCATCGCACACGCCAACATTTGTCATCAGCACAAACGATGCTTCATTATCACAATGCTCTACCGCAATTTAACACTAGCTAAGAATTTCTATTGTCGTTTATTTAATTCTTGCATAAGGTTACCTTTCTGCCTTACGAGACTAAAAATTGTCTGCATCTGCATCTGCATCTTGCATAAGGATACCTTTCTGCCTTCCGAGACTAAACGTTGTCGCCATCTGCATCTGCATCTTGCATAAGTCTACCTTTCTGCCTTCCGAGACTAAACGTTGTCTCCATCTACATCCATATCTTGCATAAGGCTACCTTTCTGCCTTCCGAGACTAAACGTTGTCTCCATATGCATCCGCATCTTGCATAAGGCTAACTTTCTGCCTTCCGAGACTAAACGTTGTCTCCATCTGCATCCACTAGCATAAGGCTACCTTTCTGCCTTCCGGGACTAAACAATGTCTCCAACTGCATACGCATCTTGCATAAGGCTACTTTTCTGCCTTCCGAGACTAAACGTTGTCTCCATCTGTATCTTGCATAAGGCTACCTTTCTGCCTTCCGAGACTAAATGTTGTCTCCATCCGCATCTTGCATAAGGCTACGTTTCTGTCTTCCGAGCCTACACGCTGTCTCCATCCGCATCTTGCATAAGGCTACATTTCTGCCTTCCGAGACTAAACGCTGTCTCCATTTTCATCCGTATCTTGCATAATGCTACCTTTCTGCCTTCCGAGACTAAATATTTTCTCCATTTGCATCCGCATCTTGCATAAGGCTACCTTTCTGCCTTCCGAGACTAAATGTTGTCTCCATCTGTATCCACTTGCATAAGGCTACCTTTCTGCCTTCCGAGACTAAACGATGTCTCCATCTGCATCTGCATCTTGCATAAGGCTACCTTTTTGCCTTCAGATACTAAGCGATGTCTCCATCTGCATCCGCATCTTGCATAGGGCTACCTTTCTGTCTTCCGAGACTAAACGATGTCTCCATCCGCATCTTGCATAAGGCTACCTTTATGCCTTCCGAGACTAAACGCTGTCTTCATCCGCATCTTGCATAAGGCTTTTCTGCCTTCCGAGACTAAACATTGTCTCCATCTGCATCCGCATCTTGCATAAGGCTACCTTTCTTCCTTCCGAGACTAAACTCTGTCTCCCATTTAGTTTTCAAAAGAAACCCCTATCTCTATCATTCTCTTACTTTCGGGCTAAGCTTTTCCCTTTTAAATTCGCAATACTAAGCTCTGTCTTGTCGGTATCATGCTATTTCATCTTCATGGGCTGAAATATCGCCAACCTATCCAAAGGCGTCATCGTTCGGAGGCACCATCTTCATAGCCCGAGAACACCATGTCATGGCCTGAGGATCTCTTTTTATCATTTTGCATATCATTATTCAAAGGCATCATTGTTTGGAGGCACCATCCTCATGGCCCGAGAACATCATTTCATGGCCTGCGAATCCTGCATCAAGCAATTCATGGCCTAGGACACCATGGTCTAAAGACGTCATCCTTAACCGTCTAAAGACAACATTCATTGTCAAACGGGAATTTGCATCATGTTTCACTTACGCACAATATACGCTTGTATTGTTTATTTGCAGGTAATCCGGCAAGAAACAACCATCCAGGCAGAAGCGGTTCCGCTCCGGGTCTCCTAACCATCTCGTAAGTCGTTTGCTCATCTAACCCTGTACTTGGCGTCTGTTCTTGTAAAACTTCATCGGTATACTACACTGATGACCCCGGAACTACATACGGCCTGATTCATGTAAAAATAGGGATATGTAGGCAGCTCAGGAACCAGGGTGCGGCCTAAACCTTTCAAGTTATTTCCACTCGGTCAAAATTGGCCATCATA
The DNA here is from genome assembly GCA_005239535.1 of Nicotiana rustica. Lineage (NCBI taxonomy): Eukaryota > Viridiplantae > Streptophyta > Magnoliopsida > Solanales > Solanaceae > Nicotiana > Nicotiana rustica. Next base: position 232,982 of record ML531410.1, read on the forward strand.
TCTTTACCTGACAACTCTTCCATCCTTCCCGGGTAAAGAGGGACAGCTGTTGATACCCAATTTTTTGTCAAATTATTTTTAAAATTGTATATATACCTCCAAAATCACTCTTTATAATAACTGGTATTTTTCCGAAATTTTTCATATTTTTATCAAACCTTTTCCAATTTATTCAGTATTTTTATATTCAATAATTATTTATAAAATGTATTATAAAGAATTTCAAAATATTTCTTAGCTCAATATATCATTTTTAATCCTATTAGGATTTAGTTATTTAACAAATTGGCCAATTTGGCATTATTTAGCTATAATTACAATAATTTTGCAATTATAGCCTAATTGTACATTTTTATGCTATTTTAATTTAATAATCAATCGTTTTATATTTTAAATACTAGTTAATAACCTTAATTTCACCTATTTAGCCTTCATTTCATTTTATGTAATTGTTAGCTATTTATTTTAATTGGGTATTTGACAATTAGCCCGTTCTATTTAAGTTATAGCCTAATTTAATCTGACCCCAACTAATTGAAACCAGCCTAAGACCCCAGGCCCAATCCACTAAAATCACCCGACCCAATCCTATGTGTAATCTGGACCGTTGATCAAATTTGATCAATGGCCCAGATTCACTCTTACCATTAATAACCCTAAAGACTACCCCCTCCGACCCCTCATTTTCCCAACCTCTCAATTCTCTCTCTATCTCTCTCTGGTTCTCTATAGAACCTTCTTATCTCTCAACCTGCAATAGAATCTGTTCGTCTTCTCCGGCTAGTTCCCTCACTGGAAACTGTGGTCTTTCACTGTCTCCTGGTTATTGCTTCACCCTACGCCGGTCTAAGTCACCCTAAAGCCCTCAGGCGAGCCTGGAGTGGTTCAGCTCCTACCTATGGTCCCTCATGCCATCTTCCGGCCTCCTCCAACCATTTGAGTAAGAGCCATGGCTTTTCCGGCTAACGATGACAACATCTTTAAGGTTTTCCTTGTTTTTTTCAACTCTCTGAAACCCTAAACCCCGGTATTTTCCGATTTTCTTTTATATCTGACTTAGATATGTGTATATTATGGGCACTTTATTATTTTCCTTAAATTTTTTCTGATTTCTCTAAAATAACGCTTCATCTTCAACTAGGGTTTCTTAACCCCTTTTAAAACGCTTTCTCTTCTGATTTTTTGTACTAACCTATTATTCTTAGTATATTTTAAATGTTTGATTAAGAATTCTCCTTTTACTCGAGTTATTCTGTTAAAAAAACCCCATTTTTAGGGTTCTGAGTTCGTCTTGGTTGTTGTGTTTAGTTGATCTATGTGTTTCTCATAAACATCCTACGATTTTGTGATTCTTACTTATGTTTGCTTGTTAAGGTTTTTGTGTTCGATTATTCCTGACTATATCATGCTCTATGCGAAACCCTAACTCATATTTGATATTGTTGTTCCTTATGGTCCTGATTCTAGTTTATTACCTGCTTATTCTCAGTGTTATCTTCTCTATTTTCTTAGAACTCTTTACTAATTTTTCATATTTGTGTGACACTTGCCTTATTTGATAACTGATTCCCTGTGATTACTAATTTTCAGAATTATTTTCTACCTTTGTTACGTATAAGTATGCTGTAAATTAATTATATACTTTCCTTAATTAATATATTATGTACCTAGCCTTAATCACATGACCTATTCTTTACTACTCTTTGTACGATTAAAATCAGTTTTTCAAATTAGTTCTCTTTCCTTCTTTACTACTGTGGTATCCGTTTGAACTGTGACCCTTTAATTGCGGGGAATACTTGTATTGATTGGTTCCTAATTATGTTTATTTCTATAATTATATAAAATTTACTTGATTCCTTTCCTTTTGTTGCCACTACTTCTTACCGTTTGGGTATGATTCCTTAACTAAAGCAAGTCTGTATAATAAATTAACTCTAATTGGTGATTATTTCTATAATTACTGTTGAACTATTATTTTTACCTTATTTCTCTGCCTGCTTTTAAAAACTATATGTACTATATTCATACACACATAGACACACGAACTAATTAGTTCAAAAAATCTCTCTCACAATTCAAAAGACTTTATGCTCTCTCTTCTGTGCTAATTACCACTACTCTGGGTTAGCCGGCTACAAGCCAAGTCTAACTATTGCGCATTCTCTTACTTTCCTGTTTGTGTTATTGCTTTCTCCATTTCACTGGTATGTTCTAATTTATATTTCAGTCTTCAAACCAACATGTTTCATTACTGTTGTGATTCAGCATGCTTCTAACTTGCTTACTTATTTTTCAGCATGTATCTAGGACCCTGAAGTTCCCTCGACATGTTTAAATTAGGATTTATCTGGTTATGACCAGCATGTTTCTGTACACTTAGCACCTACTTCTTACATGCCTATGACTGGTACATTAGTTTAATCATGGCCTATCTGACCTAGCACTATACTCCCTGATCCTCTAGACCCTTAGAAGTTTCCTGATTGCATGTATGTGTGCTTATCTGCCTGCTGTATGTATGCCCTTACATGCTCTGTATTTGTTTCTAATCCCATTACCCCCGTTTGTGTTTCTTGGACTATCCTTGGTCCTTTGTGACGTAAGGTTCCATTTCCTTCTTCAAAAACTGTTTTCTCACTTACTCTTTCTCAAATTACTCCTCATTTAATCTTTTTAAATAAAAAGAACTCTCTCACACACTCTTAGAAGTCTAAGTTCAGCCCCTTCGTGTGAGCAATACTTTGGGAACTCTTTGAGTACCCTCTGAACTCTGATACACAAGTCTGGCACTTCCACACTGCACATGTTTAAATCTTTTAGCTATGTATGGGTGTGAGCACTGCCTAGGAGCCCTTGAGGTCCTTAGGGAACTCTGACACATCCGGATTATGAAAAGGCTATGCAATACCATAAGGCATTCAGGTTTGGAAGATCTGGGCCTAACTGAAGGCTCCCTATAGAAGTAACTTTTTAGTTTCCTTTGGTTGTGTAATTCTTAATTCCCTGGGTAATAATCTGTAAACAACTCAGGGTATGGATAGTGAAAAGGGAGGGGTAGCTATGCATGCATTAGTTATCAAATGGATAGAAACCATGAAGTTTGATTTTATCTCCTATCTGTGCTATAGAGATCATGTTTAGGCTCATGTGTTAAAATTCATGCATTAGAAATCATGTTTATTAGGTCTCATGCCTAGTGTTTTAGCATGTTCACTTTTACATAGAAAAATTCTACTAATAAATAGTATTTTCTGCTGTCATGTTCCACACTGCCATGTACGCCTAGAAATCTTGTCCTAAGGCTAAACAACATTAAAACAAGTTATCATTCTAGCATCTTCTGTAATCATGATTAATTGAGCATTTAGAAATCATGCTTAGGAATTCTGCATACGCATTATTCTGCATCTCTATTTGTGCATTAGATATCATGTTATAGGGCCTTAATCGCTCAACTACATTTAGTCTAAGTACTAAGGTATAAAAAGTATAGACATCCCACTCAGTTTTTCTCTAAAAATAACTGGCAATGCTTCTGTGTTCTGAACAACCTAGAACAACATGTTCATGTAATAACTTGCAACAGTTCCTTTCGTAATTCTGTTAATATACACTGTCCCCGCCTAGGCAAGCCTTAGGTGACTAATATTTTCAACAATTAGATATCTGTCTCTCTTGTATGTGCTCCTTATCCCTAATAGGTATTTTTTTTAAATCAGTAGGCAAATTGATTAAGAGCATGTTCTCCTTGAGTTATAAGACAAGTATGCCTATCTGTTTATCTTCTGAATTCACCTAGATACCATGTCTTAGGATCTTAATTAACAATACTGCCCTTATATGTGTTTCAGTCGTGCTAATTATATGCATTATCTGCGGAGGAAAATATGAGCTTCATATATGCTCCTATGTGTTTCCCACTGACTGTATTCCAGTATGTTCTTTTCTTGTCGCTTTAGAATTTTGCCCTTTAAACCTGAGGGTCTTCCTAGTACTCACCTTTTAGGATATTAGTCATAACCTCCTCCAGAACTGATAGGATGGGACAGATAATAGCACGCAATAGAATCCGTGACCAACACACGCTTTAATAACCTTCACGGGGGTGCGAAGGGTAGAATATGGATATGATGACCGGTGCACTAATACCACCTGTAGCCCCTCTTTGAGGAGTGATTACCGGGTATTTCATTGATGTGATCCATATTATCATAAACCTAGGACACCTGTACACGATAGTTCATAATTACCCCGATTGTTTCTCTGAACACCTGTATGCTTAAGACTTAAATCCCATCTTATTTGAGCCTTTACTTGTTATTTACTATTTGTAAAAATTCATGAAACCATTTGGCCGGGAACCACACTTGTGGATCTTGAGGGTTTCCTAACACCTTCCCCTTAGGATAATTTCAATCCCTTACCCAAATCTCTGGTTAGCAATGTTGTTGTAATTGAACCTCTTAGGTTCCCCAACACATCGTTAAAATCGGTAGGTGGTGACTCTTCAAAAAATGCAACCCCCTTTCCCAAAAGGAACGAGTTGTCCCAACCAATGTCATAAACCCGATCTCCGCGAGGACAAAGGGTGCGAGACCCGAAAGCTCATCGCGAAAAACATCGGAAAACTCATTAACCACTGGGATGGACTGGATGGTTGGTGACTCTACTTCCATATCCTGAACCCGAACTAAGTGATAAATACAACCCTTACTGATCATCTTCCTTGCCTTGAGATAGAAAATAAATCTACCTCTCGGTGAAGTCGTATTACCTTTCCACTCCAAAATAGGCTCCCCTCGAAATTGAAATCGTACTATCTTCGATCTACAATCAACGTTGGCATGACAAGAAACCTACCAATCCATACCCATTATAACATCAAATTCTACCATATCTAACTCGATTAGGTCTGCTACGGTATATCAACCACGAACTACTATTATACAACCCCTATATACTTGCTTAGCTATCATTGAGTCCCCAACAGGTGTAGACACCTTAAAAGGTTTAACCAATGCAGGTTTTATTTCAAACTTACTAGCAACCAACGGAGTAACTTATGATAAGGTGGAACCTGGGTCAATTAGTGCATATACATTATATGAGGAGACTGATGATATACCTGTAACAACATCAGGCAATGACTCCTAGTCTTATTGTCCTGCCAACGCATAAATGCGGTTCTGAGGACTGCTCGAGCTGGATACTTCGCCTCCGCCTCTACGAAGACTCAGGTACTGTTGCCTCTTACCACCTCGAAACTCACCAGAAGGACCCGAAGACCTTGCTCTCTTATTTTGGGCCCTATCATGCTCACGATCGACCCTCTATTTCTTCTTACACTCATCTTCACCCTGAGTGTATGCCTGAATACGAGAAATATCCATGTCTGGATGAAGTGATACCGACATAAATCGTTAAGCACGTGAGGCTCTAATCCAATCACGAACTGGTGCACCCGATCCTCCATCTTAGATACAATAGTGGGAGCATACCTAGCCAACGAATCAAACTGAAG